>OX457049.1:25277975-25535475 GCA_949752735.1 Lumbricus terrestris | reverse complement strand
AGATTGGCCACACCTATCTCCCTATACATAATATTCAATGATTCAATGCGGCTGCATTCCGCCTTGCCTTTCCAGCGCAGGATCTATACGACGATTAGGTACCATCATTCCAGATGTTTTTATTCTGTTATTAATTAATATTTAAGTCCCTGATGGATCCTAAATACCTCGGGGCATAAAAATATTAATAATATTTATACCGGCAATTCCTCTTCTACCCAGGGACCCCTCTCGCAATGCACCGGTGATCCACGCACATATTTATTACTTCGGTCCCTTAAGGATGCTGGTTCGAGTGCTGCAGCAACCCTAGGGACCACCCTAATGTGACTCATCACGAGTAGGAGTGGCGTAATTGCAGAAGACTGGATCGCTAGTTTAGCGGTTAGGGTCAGGGTAACCGTTGTGAAGGTCGGTTATGGTCAGGTTAAGCGTCGTGAGTGTCGGTTAAGGTTAGTGTTAGGGTTAGTGTTGTCATTAGATACTATATACTATATACTATACTATACTATACTATACTATACTATACTATACTATACTATACTATACTATACTATACTATACTATACTATACTATACTATACTATACTATACTATACTATACTATACTATACTATACTATACTATACTATACTATACTATACTATACTATACTATACTATACTATACTATACTATACTATACTATACTATACTATACTATACTATACTATACTATACTATACTATACTATACTATACTATACTATACTATACTATACTATACTATACTATACTATACTATACTACACTACACTACACTACACTACACTACACTACACTACACTACACTACACTACACTACACTATACTATACTAAAATCGCTAAATACTAGCGGTTCCGTGTTCTGCAATTATGCCGTTGGAGTGATGGGCGAGGGTGCTAACCTGCGTTTGGATTGAGAGCGACTGTCTGTGAGTAGGACTTGACGGAGGCGACTGGTACACCGGTGTATTGAACGACAGTGGCTGACAGCGTCACTTTCACGGTTCGTTTTTGGTCGGCGTTCTTGCTGTGAAGTTTTAGAACGACGTCAAACGGTTCGCCTATCACGACGCTCTCTTTATCGACGAGACTAAAGTCGATATCCTATAAATACATCATCTATTTAACACTCCATATACACGGTGTCCCAATTGAACTGATACCCTTTTTGTTTTGGGCGATATACTTGTCAATTCTAATTGAAACTTTATCAAATTTCAGAGACTGTAAGAGGGAAAAAAAATTTCAGGAAACATTGATAATTTATCCCTCTTACATTATCTGAAATTTTATAGAGTTTCATTTAGAATTGGCAAGTATATCGCAAAAACAAAAAGGGTATCAGTTCAATTGGGACACCGTGTATTATAGTCTACTGTTATTTCATCTACGAGAGTCATTTCTACAAAGTGAGAAGGAACTCTTATAATCGCTAAATTGTAAATGTGCATTAAAAAATACACAATTGCAATTTTGTTTGCATGTGCACTTGTTATAGCGCCCCTTCAAGTTACCTACTCAGAGGCGCTCCCGACTGCGGCGCAGACACTGTATCAGAGTTTCACGCCGAAGCTCTGAGCAATTGCGAGTGAAGGACTTGCCCAAAGTCTCTATGCAGCGACTTGAGGTGGATTCGAACCTATACAACCCTCCGGCTGCAAGGCAATGAACATACCCACTATACCACCACGCCCCATTTAGCGATTATAAGAGTAGGCATGTTCCAAGAGCCAGAGCACTAGCCTTGTAATGCATCGCACTGTACCAGAATCTGTTGTTTTTGCTTCACAGATTTTGTAGAGCAAAAATATAAGGTTCTGATACAGTACAAATGCATCACAAGGCTAATGCTCTTGATTCTAACTAAATGGTCACAGAATATATGTATACATTCCATCCGGAATGAGTACCATTCAAAGCTGCGTGTATTAGGCTACAGATTCTGGCCAATCAAACTTTGGTTCATGAATCTCTCGTCATTTTTCCTTTCTGCGTGGCTGTACATTAGCGCTCCTGATTAGTTTTCTTGGTGGGCGCTACATGAGTTCATAGAATAGATGAATTCATTAATTTTAATTAAATAATGAATTAATTAATTACGCTTTGCTTCACTGGCTTTGCTAGTTAATCAACATCTTATGCGCATGATAATTTTTATACACATTGGTGCCACATACCTTTGCAGTGACTTCGTATAGCGTTTTGCGGGTGGAACTTGTCGCTACGGCTCTCCATACGGCTGTTCTCTCCTCGTCCGAACCTACAAGGATGAATGCAATGGTCACTAAGATCTGTCTGTAAAATATTCTTCGTGTGTGCCTTGTCCAACTAATTTTCTCCATCCTTCTCCATACCCGCATCTCAAAAGCTGTATATTGCTGCGTATGTATATCAAATCCAAACATGCACACAATCACATACATGTATGCATACATACATAGTACATACATGCACGAGTTTTTCACGACATTATCGTATATAATTTCTTAAATATAATTAATTAATTTTTTATATAATCAATATAATCTCGCTCCAAGGACGGATAGAAGGACAGATAGAAGACCGGATAAAAGGACGGACGTACGGATGGACAGACGGATATAAAGACGCACGGACAAACGGCATAGGTTGGACGGATAGAAGTGCGGATAGAAGAGTGGACGGATAGAAAGATGGACCGAAAGACAGATAAAAGAATATAAGGGCGGATAGAAGTATACGACTATCAATCAATCAATCAATCAAATGTTTTATTTGCAACCGAAGTATAACAGGTCAACACATCTTGAACATTGGTTACAAAAAGGGGGCCCTAAAGGGATAAAATAATCCCGCTGTCCAGGGACACTATAATTTCATTCGTAATGCAGATTTAAACCTTTGTCGACTAAATATTATTATTAAGGTTAAGCAGACAGTGGTGTAACAGTGGAACACAAACCTTCTGGAAACTTGTACAGGTTGGTTATGTCGAGTCGATTATCTCCGTCCGGACCTTTTGTGCTGATATTCTTTCCAATGCTGCACGTTAATAAGTCAACGCAAGTATTGTACGTAAGCAAATAAGCAAATAGTCATTAATTTATTCATATTATAGTCATTCATTCATTTCAAGGTCACTTAGAGGCGCTCCCAGTTCTTCCACGGTGATAGAAAAGGTTTAAAGGTCGTCATGGTAATGGTAATAATGGTAATGGTCATGGTCGTGATCATCGACGCGGTCGACGACATGGTCGACGACGACGACGACGACTATGACGATGATGATGATGATGATGATGATGATGACGATGGTGACGATGATGATGATGATGATGATGATGATGATGATGATGATGACGATGGTGACGATGATGATGATGATGATGATGATGATGATGATGATGATGATGATGATGATGATGATGACGATGGTGACGACGACGACGATGACGATGATGATGATGATGATGAAGATGATAATAATATTAATGATAAAAATAATAATACTAATAATAATGGTATTGTGATGATGATGATGATGATGACGACGACGACGACGACGACGATGACGATGACGATGATGACGATGACGATGACGATGACGACGACGACGACGATGATGATGATGATGATGATGATGATGATGATGATGATGATGATGATGATGATGATGATTATGGTGATGATGATGATGATGATGATGATGATGATGATGATGATGATGATGATGATGATGATGATGATGATGATGATTATGGTGATAATGACGACGACGACGATGACGATGACGACCATGACGACGACGACGACGCCGACGCCGACGCCGACGATGTCGATGACGATGACGATGACGATGACGATGACGATGACGATGACGATGACGATGCTCGATTGATTGAGACGACTCATTGAGTCAAGTGATTGAGCAAAGTGAGTAAGTACTGACGCGCTTTTCTCGAAGAAGTGTTGAAAACCGTTCTCCGATGTCTGAATGAAGTAGATTCGGTCTGCGTTGACTTCGGCGAAGACGAAAGTTCCGTCGTAAGGCAGCTGGACAAGACCTTGCTTGATGGCTTCGACGGAACATGGTCCAGTGCAGTAAACACCTAAGACGATGATCAATTCAATTCTTTTATTTTATTTTATTTTATTGCTTCCAAATAATCTAACACAAGACAATTAAAAAACTTCTTGCTGGTCACCCATCTAGCTTAATAGGGCGTCTTGACCGGGTCATGGGCTCTGCTGCTCGGCTTATTGGTCATATCCCAAAATTTGCCCCAATTTCTGCCTACATGCGTGATGTTCTGCACTGGCTTCCAGTCTCGCAGCGCATCTCGTACAGGATAGTAGCACTTGTTTGGCGGTCCTTAATTGGTAGTGCTCCTTCCTACGTATCTGATCCCTGTCTCTGTTGTAGCCTCTCGTAGAACTTTGCGCTCTTCGGCCAATGGGGAGCTGCTGGTTCCTCGAACCCGCTCTGCTACCAGACAGCGTCGAGCCTTCTCGGTTGTTGGCCCGTCCACATGGAATGGGCTCCCACTTGCACTACGCTTACTACCTCGGAATAATTTGCCTGCTTTCTACAAGTTGCTCAAGACCTATCTTTTTAGCTGTGGCTTGACTGGGAGCGCCTCTGAGTAGGCTTCTTGAAGGGGCGCTATATACATTTTCGGAATGAATGAATTAATGAATTATTAAACAGCTGAAGACAACAAAACGCACTAAAAAACAGTTATTGAAGGCAGTGCATGGAAATAATGGGTACTCCTGAAAGGAAACATCATCCCTGTTATTCATTTCAATAATGTTCATTGTTCTCATAAAAATAGACAGACAATGGTTCATTCATTATGAGTAAACACATTGGCTAATTACTTGTATTGTAGCTGTCGACTTTTTGTGACATCCAATCATTACTGCGTATGTTAGGGACCAATAGCGATTCCAATGGCCTACTAGCGGGCTACACTCTGAAAATTTGCGCCTTTGCATGATGGAGGTACATGTATACGAGCAATCGGAATTGTGAGCATTCCCGTTTAAAATGAGCGTATGAATCGAATAGGACGAGGTTGACAAAGGTCGACTAGGTAGGTTTGGAACATGACCTAGCTGGCATCGCCGTACGAAGGAAGCGACTATGTATTTAATACGCTGACGGACAGGGGAGCCAGCGCAGTTCGTTTATAATACCTTCACTCTCTTCTTGAGGAGTGGCATCGACCACCTGCCATCCGCCGAATCCACTTGGTAGATCCGGTCTGGTCATCCACACTTCATTCCACACGTGGAAGTTCCTTGGAAAAGAAATACATACGAAGATTCACCAAAAAGGAGCTTATATTTCATTCCGAGAAAAAAATATTAAATAGCCTATATATTAAATATATAATTTATATATATATATATATATATATATGTAAACAGCTCCTCTTCAAAATGTCTTCTGACAGATTAAATGCACTCAATGACTTTTTGCTGAGACAAGCCCTTGATAAAATAATGGTCACATACAATACAATATAATGCATCGCTAAATAAGCTGAACGAATGGTTTCAGAGTTGGGGATCAGTAAAGGCGTCAATGTATTAATCAATTTGTGGGGCGCGGTGGTGTAATGGGTATGTTCGCTGCCTTGTAACCGGGGGTTTGCAGGTTGGAATCCACCTCAGTCCGCCGTGTAGGGACCTTGAGCAAGTCCTCCACTCGCAAGTGCTCGAGCGCTTCGGCGCGAAACTCCCATTCAGTGCTCGCGCTGTAGTCGGGAGCGCTTCTGAGTAGTAGGTCGTCGAAGGGGCGCTATAGAAATGGAGAAATAAATAAAATAAATAATCACATACCAAACTGAGTCGTTGCTGTATCCTTTGAGAGGCTCTCCGTCTCTATCCACGTAGTTATCTATTGTTAGACTTCCATCTGTGTCATGCGCAGAGTCGAAGTTCGTAACGCTGCGACACGGAATACCAAGCGCCCGGCAGACTACAAACAGGAGAACAGAACAATAAGAGCAGCTGCATGCAAGGCATCGCCTACACCTCTTGAATTATGGTCACCTACCTAGCCGGATCCCCTTTTTTCAGGTGTCCTTTTCTTTCCATAAAACCTGCCCTATAAATTCTGTTATTTAGTCATTTCCTTGTTATGTTATTTGCTTGATTGATTGCTGTTTTGTTACTGTTTTCTTTGTTACACTTGCCCAATTACTGCAGTTTTGATACTGTAAATGTTTTTTACAATTATACTGGGTTCAATAGGGCGATAGGCCTAAACGAATTGAATTGAATTAGCCTACATAACGCTAAATTACCTGCTCTAATTAATTTTGTTCTTTGTTTGAGCTCATTGGGTTAACTGCATCGGGTAGAGAAGCAAATCTGCAAATTAATACAGTTCTGTCAGCGTAGCTCTTTCACAGTTGTTTAGGTCCATCTGTCTCTAGCGGTCTCCCAATGGAAATAGGGGTAGCCTCATCAGTGTTTCACAGGCCACCGAAGACCAAATTGTATCGCCGTAGTTGGACTGGGAGCGCCTCTGGGTGGGTTAATTGGAGGGGCACTATGTAACAGGGCTGTTTTAAAGGAATTTTTATAACTGCACAACTCCTTCTTTCCTTTCCCATCTTCCATGGTAAATTACTTAAAATCGGACCTTTTTGCTAGTTTTAACTGTACATAAGTGCCTATACAACAGCACAAATCCAATTAGAACTGCACGTTTTGTGTACAACTGCACGTTAAAAAGGCCCTGCTATGTAAATTCTTGAAATGAATAGAATTCGTGTCTATAGGTGAACGTATAGCGTGTACAAAAATGAATGTAATTATGGGAGTAAATAGAAAACAGTTCGAAGGGTTCCTCGATTAGGCTAGTTGTAACCAGTGGACATGGTTGCAAACTACGTAAAATTAGTATAAAAATCCCGGAAATTATTTGTTTGCTTGTATGTGCACTTGTTATAGCGACCCTTTACGCTCTCTCTACTCAAACCCTCGGAGGCGCACTCGACTGTAGCGCGGACGCTGTAGCGCCGAAGCGCTGAGCATTTGCGAGTGAAAGACTTGCCCAAAGTCATACGCGGCGACTTGAGGTGGATTCGAACCGGAAAATCAGGCTGCAAGGCGACGAACATACCCACTACACCACAAATTTGAAGGAGGTAGCCCGGAAGCCCGTTAATAAGCAATCTAGATGCCTTGCCTGCATAGGTCCCTTTCCATGGAATGGACTTCCAACAGCAGTTCCCTCTGCCTTTCTCTCTGGCACTTCTGCTTCATCCTTCTCTCCAATCAAATTCTGACTTTTCTCCCGGGGTCGAGAACACTGGGAGCGCTTCCGAAAAGCTTTTGTTGAGAGAAATGCTTTAGAAATGGCCATACATAATACAATACAATATAATAACAATACAATACTGTACACTAAAATACAATACAGTAAAATATAATAACAGTGCAATGCAGAACAATATAATAACAATACAATATAGTACAATATAATAACAATACAATACAGTACAATATAATAACAATACAATACAGTACAATATGATGATGATGATGATGGTGCTCTGCCCGAAGGCAGGTTCATTGGCTTTACGCCCCTGGGGATGAGATGAGTGAGGTGGTTTCCCGTTGCCTTCCCCACAGACAATGATGGGTAAGCACTTGCCCAAGGTCGCTCCGCAGGGGCTTGCGCCCCTGCGTCCCACACGTGCTAGCCCGAGATATCTAAATCTCTGAATGTCAACTCCCAGCCCGGGGCTTGAACCGCAGTCCGTTGCAACCAACAGACGAATGCCGTGCTCGCTTACCGGTGTAGCTAACTAGGCCAGTACAATATAATAACACTAAAATACAATACACTATTATAACAATACAATACAGTACAAAATAATAACAATACAATACAGTACAATATAGAACTTTTTAACGTACAGTTCTTTGAAAGACCACATTTCAAGCGGATGATTAAAAAAGGTCGTCAGTTTTTACTGCAGACGACTTTGTGAAAACGACCAAAAATAGGTCGTCAGAAATTTTGGCCTCCAAAGCCACACCTGATTAAAATTGCTGGTTGTGCAATTCTAGACATTTCTTTTGGAAACCCCTGGCACAATGCAATGCAATACAATACAATACTGTACAATACAATACACTGCAGTGCAGTACGATACAATGCAATAAGTAACCGCATTAACTAGTGAGGCAATGATAAAATGAACGAATAAGACTGTGGACGTGCGATTATTTTAAACAGACAGCGCGTAGTAGTTAATACTTACTGGAGGTCACAAGGGCGGAATACACCCAGCACTGTCCATATCTGACTGGTTGTCTCGTTTTCCAGTATTTCTCTAGAATGCCAACGCTTCCGTTCCAGGCGACTGGGTTAGTGCCATCTGAGTAATCTCCGTGCCATCTACCGACCAAGACACCGTTGTCATCTGGTGAATTCACCTGCATGAAATCAAAGCAGGTTATCTACAGATGATCTCCTAGTTCAACATGACACTCAATATTTATAAGTCAATATCGTTATTGTAAAATTGGACTTCCACTTTCACTTCTACGTCTTCCTCCTCCACTTCCACTTCTATTTCGACTTTCACTTTCACATCCTCCTCCTCTTCCACTTCCTCGTCCACTTCCACTTCCACTTCAACTTTCACTTTCACATCCTCCTCCTCTTCCGCTTCCTCTTCCGCTTCCTCTTCCACTTCCTCTTCCACTTCCACTTCAACTTCTATTTCGACTTTCGCTTTCACATCCTCCTCCTCTTCCACTTCCTCTTCCACTTCCACTTCCACTCCCACTTTCACTTTCACATCTTCCTCCTCTTCCACCTTCTCTTCCACTTCTTCTTCCTCTCCTTAGTCTTCCATCCTCTCTTCCATCTCCTTCTCCACTTTGACCTTCATTTTTCTTCGTCTAAGCCCCCAAGAAGACCCAGATTCATTTCCTTACCGTGTAAATGGCATCTTTTCCCGGGCTTAGCCCCACCCCAAGAAGGCTTTAGCCCCTCCAAGACCGGAAACCAAACTCCGCCCATGGACAAATCTACAGATGATCTAGCAGTTCAAGATGACGCTTAATTTTCATCCGTCAACACCAGTCAAGGCCGTAGTTAGGGGAGTGTTTTGGGTGTGTGCACACACCCCAAATGAAATTATGCTGCCATGAAATAATGCATTTACTGATCCAATCAGTTGTAAGGACAAAGTGGATTTCGTTTTGAGGTTCCTATTTCTATAGATGTGACATTTTATAGCAGATCTAATTTAATCCCGAAAATAAGATTTAATCATCCTGCATGCAAACCCCTTAATCCGTTGATTTGGTGCTTGTCGGCTTGCTCAATGTCGAGTAAACATTCCACAAATAAAATCACGGCTATGGTTTTGACACCTGCAGTCTCAGAGGTCTCTTTTGCCATACAATTTCAGCAGGTCGCGTCAAGGTCGTGGGAAGAAATTGAATGCAAAGAAGACGTTAAAATCATCAGAGAATTTTTCGCAGGCCATAAGGCAGGTCATGAACAAAATACCTGTCGTAACCTATTGTAGCGCCAATGTTATAAATTAGGTCTTCGATTTTCGCATCTGTGTTCAGTTCAATACATCAATCAATCAATCACATACATTTATATAGCGCCCCTTCAAGATCTCTACTCAGAGGCGCTCCCAACCCAGGCCTGGTCAAAGAGAAAGGTCTTGAGAAGACGGTAGAAAGAGCCAGCAGAGTCACGGGGAAGCGAACGGAGAGCCGCAGGGAGGCCATTCCAGATAGCTGGACCCACCACGGAAAATGCTCTTCGCTGCATAGTAGCGGTACGACAAAAAGGGACAAGATAGTCACCGCGGGCAGCTGACCGCAGCGAACATCGGTGAGACATATTATGTCTAGTAAACACCCCTCCCCGAAATAGAATTCTGGCTATGGTGTTGATACTAGTAGTCTCTGAGGTCTCTTTTGCCATAAAATTTCAGTAGGTCGCGTCAAGATGATGGGAGCTATTCAGCAGGTCGAAAAATTAATGTAAAGAAGATATTAAGAAATGCCAAAAAGAATTTTTCGCAGGTCATAAGGCAGGTCTCGAGCAAACTCTCTGCCACAACCCATTGTAGCACCGCCACTAGTCTGGTCAATACCAATATTATAAATTAGGTCTTAGATTTTAAGCATCCCTGTTCAGTTCAAAAAATCGATCAGAATTCACAATAATAATGTTATGTCACTGCTGCTGATAGCACAAACCTGCCCTACAGCTGTTATTGGCACAACAGGTAAGGGTCAACAGAGACCTTGAAAAGGCGTCATTGCAAACGCAAGGAATAAATAAATAAAATAAATACATAAAGCGATGAAACCCTACAAATCTCACCTAAAGGAGCACTCTATCAACTACGAGAAAGTGAATCTCTCTCCCTTCCCTCCCTCTCTCTGTCTGTCTGTCTGTCTGTCTGTCTCTCTCTCTCTCTCTCTCTCTCTCTCTCTCTCTCTCTCTCTCTCTCTCTCTCTCTCTCTCTCTCTCTCTCTCTCTCTATCTCTCTCTCTCTGCCTCTATCTGTCTGTCTGTCTGTCTGTCTCTCGCTCTCTCTCTCCGTCACTTTCTTTAAAAAGTTCTTCTCTATTATTAGTCTGCAGGTATATTAGCCGCAGCAACGTATCGACATGAAAACTCTGGGCGTTTATTCTATTTTCCTGACTGCACTCACCATCGCGGAAATCTTTCTGACGACATGTATCGCATTTCCACGGAGACTGAAAGGTAATTTCGACATATCCAACAGCAACAACGATACATCGGTAACGAAGTCTTCAAACTAAAAGATAAAACATAAAAAGCAAACATACAAAATTAAAAATCAAGCAAGAGAAGCCTCACCATCTTCACGGGTTAAGATCATGTCAGGCCTCTTCCCCCACATCCTCTCGCTCTTTCAAGAAGTTATTTACTGTGCTGGAAGCGCCTCTGAAAAATCTTAACTGCGAGAGAATTATTATTATTATTATTATTATTATTATTATTATTATTATTATTATTATTATTTATTATCATTGTTATTATTATTATTTCAATTTTGTTTATTTTATTATTATTATTATTATTATTATTATTATTATTATTATTATTATTATTATTATTATTATTATTAGAATATTATTACATACAGTTACGATTTAGTTTTTACATATAAATTTTATTTTGTTTAGGGTGGCCGGTCCATGGCCCCGGGTAATCCAGACAAGGTGCCCTGGAAGGCAACGGCGTTGTATCGCTGGATAGTGATTGAAATGCTTTGGAAAAGAAAACCCGTTTCTCGTATATCTCCAGATAATAATAATAATAATAATTATTATTATTATTATAATAATAATAATAATAATTATTATTATTATTATTATTATTAATTATTATTATTATTATTATTATCATTATTTATTTACAATCCAAACTGTGCAACACTAATTATCTGGCTGTGTCTGATGAACAGTAAGTTAGTGTTGCACAGTTTAGATTGTTCTGCTTCCCAATATTGCCTCCCGTGTTACCTGTCCGAAGTTCCATGGTCTGGACCCAATGCGATTCATCGTTCCGTAGAAGATTCGCCCGTTGTCGTTCAGAACGTATTCGTTTCGCCACGACTCATCGCTCACGAAAACGGAATCATCTGCAGAGAAAACGCAACCATAATCATTCATTCATTCATACATTCATTCAAGAATTTATATAGCGCTTCTTCAAGGGGACTACTCAGAAGCGCTCCCGACTCTAGCACGGCAAAAAAGGACAGTTTTGAGTTTAATAAAAAAAATGTTTTAGTAATAACCCCAGCAAGTAGCCGTAGCTCCTGTGGAACCACATTCCAGACAACTGGGCCAATCACAGAAAATGCTATATGCTGCATCGTTGCAGTTCGTGCAAAAGGGACCAATAGCAATCCCTTCTGTGCAGAACGGAAGGGGTGGTCTAGGGTAGTAGTGGAGCAACAAAGCTCTTGCAAGTAGTGTGGGGCGATTCCAAGCTGGCATTGCCTAACTAGGGCAGCGATCAAATTGGTGGTCCACAGCATTAAGTCGGAAATCATACATCAGATATATTTAAGGAAATAGTAGATTTGTGATTTTTTATTTTTGTGGAGAATTTAAATTTTTTTTTAATTTACAATTTATTTATTTTTTAATTTGAGACACAAATTTTAGAGCTATTTTAATGCTCTTGATATGCAAATTAGTTTGTTTTAATTAAGTTAGTTGGTTGGTTAATAAATCAGTTTAATTGGATCGCTTTTTCCTTATATCTTCGGTTGGAATAAAGCTACTAGTGCAATAATTTTGTGTCATTTTAAAGCCTAAGACAAGGCCTTTGAAATGATGTATCAAATTCAATATCATGGAAAATCACCTAAATGCTGGTTTTGGTGTGTGACGCCACAAATAGCACATAACCTCGTTACCATGTAGGTCACCGGAAGTGTTGTAATACTCAGACTGGTTCCCCAGTCGGGACACTTCCGGTTGGTCACTAAGTCTTCTGAATGTGCGCTTTTGACGGGACTGATTAGACTGACGTGTTCCGTGCATTCAACAGATGTCTGCACAATTAGAAAAGCTTGATTGACGGTCACGTGTTGATATACAGTAATGAAAATTCTTTGGAAATAGCTCATTCAGGATATCCGCATTTGATTATTATTACGTACATTATACCAACATCTGGCGTCTGACCCATATATGACGCAACGTCCGACATTGACTATTCAGGATATAATTATGTGTAGGCCTACACCGTCGGTGTGCTAAGGTCATGGAGAAGAGCTGTCCCGTTAAGCCAGCCTTGAGACAGAGTAGTAGCCTACGCATGAACATGATTCGTAATCGTATCGTAATCGTATCGTAATCGTAATCTCTTAATTTCTAAAGCGCCACTCAAAGGCCAAGCGCGGGGCACTGGCTTATTCACGAGCGCTGCGTTGAGTCAAAAGGGTTGTACGTAAGAGTAGTCCATGGTGGTCCGGGGATTGATACCGGCTAAGTCCGGCTTCATCGACCCAGCCGCGGGATATTGTATTGTATTGTATAGCCTATGTATGCACAGAGAACGACATTGCGCCAACAAAGGTAGCTCCCAAATCACGGACACTGGATGAAAGTGTGAAACCAGAGTAGGCCTACTTTGAAGTTTGGGGGTGAGAGGTTAAGATTAAGGAGCTGTTGTTTTGTGACCAAACCAGCAATACGTCTTAGTGGAATGAAGGCAAAGTCGGTAGTCCGACATCCATCAGTGGCGGCGCCAGGATTTCAGTTTCGGGGGGCTGAAGCCTCGACCGAAATCTCATGAAAAATTTCCATTTTCGCTGCCAAAATTTCTGACGAACTTTTTTTTTTAGTCATCGACCGAAATCGTGAATATTTCACTGTAAAAAATTTCGGATGGCCCTTTTTTTAGGGGGGGCTGAGCCTCTTGTAGGGGGGGCTTAGCCCCCCAGCCCCCCTAGCGCCGCCACTGACATCCATCCGACATATGGGGAAGGATGACCAGTTCTCCCCCATGCCGTATGATCCTCCCGTCGATATGAACGAATAGGTGTCTGTAAAGGATAAATTAGGGCTAGATGTGCTGCTGTTTTCACCAAGTATGACCGTGTATCCCTATATATGCGTGAGGTCTTGCACTGGCTTCCTTTCCCGCAGCGCATCTCATTTACGATTGCATCTTTGTTGTGGCGATGCTTATCAAGCTGGGCACCCTCTTATCTGTGTGAGCTTTGCCTCCCTCTTTCCACTTGCATAGGCCGCCGTGCACTGCGCTCTGCTGTCCATGGTGACTTAATGGCTCCTTTCACTCGCTCTGCAACAATGCAGAGGCGTTCTTTCTCTGTGGTTGGTCCAACAACCTGGAATGGACTTCCCTTGTCTATGCGACACCTCCCAAGCTCTTCTCAATTTCACAAACTGTTGAAGACTGTTTTTTTCTCGCTTGATCTCGGCCGGGAGCGCCTCTGAGTATGTACTTTGAAGGGGCGCTATATAAACTACGATTGATTGAATTGATTGAATTTTTGGGTGCCTTGACTCTTATTTAAAAAAGCAGCGGCTGACAACTGCATCAGCTCTAGCGAATCAGATGCAGTACCCTGCGCGTTGCTTTCAAGTGGTGCTATAGAAGTGGTGCTATAGAAGTGGTGCTATAGAAGTTTGGAGCCTACGATTACATCACGATCTCTCCTATTATCCGAAGTGATCTTACCAGCACACCAAGGGTTGAACAGAATGTAGACAGGGTAGCTGTGGCCATGACGAAAGACCTGTCGTTTGCCATCGATAGTTATCATCGTGTCGAAACTGAACTTCCATTTTCCGACCGCCACGTGAGGTGGTGTGAAGATTCTTATCGTAAACGTCTCCTTCTCCTGGGTCACGATCTTTGCCCCCCATTTTTTCGGTTCGTCCTCAGAGGAGAGCAGAAGCACGACCCGTGTTCCTCGGCTCTCACGAGTGTTGTCACCTATATAACCATAATTATTCACTTTAACACTGCACCTAAATCGACGTGACGCGGTAACAAACGTAGTCTTGTATCTCTATAGACAGACGGACAGACGGACAGACGGACAGAAAGACAGACAGACGGACAGAAAGATAGACAGAGACTGACATACGGACAGACGGACAGACAGACCAACAGACAGACAAACAGACCGACATTAGACAGACGGACAGACAGACGAACAGACGGACGGACAGACGGACAGACAGACTGACACGAGTGTATATAGTCGCCTACAAACCATGTTCACTTTAAAAACACACTGCACCAAACACGGCGTGACGGAGTAACCGTATATAATATATATATATATAATATATATATATATAATATATATATAATATATATAATATATATCATATATAATATATATTACAGTATATAATTCTTGAATGAATTAATTAAATGACTGAATGAGACGCCATCTTGGTTCTCATAAGCTCAATAATTTTATAGTACACAAAATCTGCTCCACCTCTGATACTTTTGTAAGAGACATGCTGCTGTGCAGAGCTTCATTAACGTGCAGTTGTTCACAAAATGTGCAGTGTTGTAAGTGAATTTGTGCAGGTGCAAAAGCAATATTGTGCAATGATAAGCAGTAAAAAAGGATCACTATTATAGTGACCCTTATAATATCATCCGATATGAGGTGATTTACCATGGGGGGACCGGATTGGAAGGAAGGGGTAGTGCTGAAACAAAATAATGATAAACGGCTACATTGTGTGCTTTTCAGGGAGTAAGATTTTAAGGCTTGTATCTTATTGACATGCACAGGCCGGTCAGTACAGACCAGTGGAGAGAGTCGGGGGGAGAGAGCATGGGACACATACGGGCATTGACCCAGTTTGTCCTTCGTGCCTCTCTCCCAATATTCTCTTCATCAGACAAGGTGGTCTAGCTGGTTCAAGATGTTAATGGTATGGACCTGCAGACCGGCCAGGTTGAAGATGGGCAACATGATGCGAGACAGACTCAAACAGAGAGTGGCGCCGGACACCTACGGGCGTTTAGCCCAAGGATTTTGATGATGATGATGATGATCTTATTGGAAGATTTTGGGCGAATGACTAAAAAGAAAACAGGCTGTCGTCTGAAATTCTCGGTCCAAAGGTAGGCCTACAGGATTAAAATTGGTGGCTGTGCGATAAGAAAAATTTCTTTACAAAGTCCTGTTTTGGTGACATTATAGGCTGCACTAATAGAATTTTTATGGGTGTAGCCTATATCTATACTAATCCCGTTAATTAGCTTCAAAATGTGTAATAAATTACAATGATTCTCGTTCAGTGTGACAGTTGTAGTGGGCTATGAAATGTAAATGTAAATGTAATCGCATATTTATATAGCGGCTGTCTTATGGCCTCGACCCTGAGGGTGAGATCCTTCACCACCGCTACTCCACGTTTATATTGCGACCGAGCCACCCGCAGTAAAGATCCGAGAAATTAATCTCTGATAAACCGACCGACCGGGAATCGAACCCAGGCCGCCGGCGTGGCGAGCGGGCTACCAACCCACTCGGCCACTGAGGATCTCTTGATCTCTATGAGGGTTCCGACCCCGGTATTTCTTAGAACCCCATAGTTAAGTCCTCATTGCACAACCTGGGTGTCATTCTCAAGTACATGTAGTTTCTCCAGCAATGAATATAAACCTATCTGCCCTGCAGGCCAGCACATAATGCTATCAACCACCTAAATCTGGTAGCACACCGACCTTTCCCGTGAATGGACCACCTAAAGCCAACTTAGGTGTGCTGCATAAATGCTACTGAATTTCTAAAAGGAAAGTATGCCATATGCTTGGTTGATTGTTCATCTATGTTGTTAATAAGCAAGCGACAGAAAATATTCGTGATTTATGAGAAAAAACTAAAAAAAGCTGCAGCTGTAAAAAGTCCAATCAAGGCAACCTGTTTCCCTGAATGGACGGCATGATATCCTTGATTGGACCAGTTGCCCTGAATGAAACACAATACTTTAAAGACGTTTTTAAAAGGTAATTTTACTCAACAAGCAAGGGAAACGCTTTAAAACGTGTCTAACATATATAATATGTAATATTACATAGATAGATAGATAGATAGATAGATAGATAGATAGATAGATAGATAGATGATGATGATGATAGATAGATAGATAGATAGATAGATAGATAGATAGATAGATAGATAGATAGATAGATAGATAGATAGATAGATAGATAGATAGATAGATAGATAGATAGATAGATAGATAGATAGATAGATAGATAGATAGATAGATAGATAGATAGATAGATAGATAGATAGATAGATAGATAGATAGATAGATAGATAGATAGATAGATAGATAGATAGATAGATAGATAGATAGATAGATAGATAGATAGATAGATAGATAGATAGATAGATAGATAGAATAGGTCTAACCCCATACAGTTAAAAATATATCAATGCACAATTGGAAATCAACTTAATATAGTTATTATTGGCATAACCTCTGCCTGCAGACTAATTAGGAGTACTTTGCCACAATAACCAGTGCAGAACTAAATATAGACTATACGCCTCTATTATGAAATAATATGGCCTAGCTGATACTGGGAATGATTGTGAAGTCTTGCATTAGTAGGCATACTCAGTTAAATCTATTTGAATATATCTGATACAAGAAGAATTGCGCTCAGTTCGCACAGAGGAGCATATCTTCATCTATAATTGCAGTGTGACGTATTGCTTCAGAGCAACTGTTATGAAACTATTAAGCCTACAACTGACATTTATTGCATATTTTGAAATTATTTGATCTATGATTGTCAGAAGCATCGCCAAATCCCATGCCACACTGTCGACTGTTGTTCGATAAAACATACGCCAAAAGAGGGTATTGTAATTATTTAAAGAATCACAACAGCACATTGTAAGTACCGGTGTCCTTAAATGGACCACACCCATTAACATTGCAAGTACTGGTGTCCTTAAATGGACCACACCCATTAACATTGCAAGTACTGGTGTCCTTAAATGGACCACACCCAAATTATCGGTCCAATTAAGAAGACTTATTGTGGTCCATTTCAGGCAACAGGGACTACTTCTACTCACACTGTGATATTTTAACAGGTGTCGGTCTCAGCGTTAAATCGAGTATTGTTGCTTAAACATGAAACCTAGCTTTGATTAAAACAAGCGTAACTGGAATTTTTAAAGCTTGCCTAGATTGTGTACACTCATTGCCAGGTAGGGCAAAAATTAGATCAAAACTACGTGATATAGAGTTTTTACCGCAACTAAATAAATGTTTAGAATTCCATAAAACTGATTGCACCGATACGATCAATATTCAATCGCGCAAGAATACAACATTTGAAAACAAGGCAAAAAATGCATCTAAGGTGTTAAATGGCTGCGGTCCAATTAAGGCAACTCTAGGCAACTCTCCCCTACTAATCCCGTTAATTAGCTTCAAAATGTGTAATAAATTACAATGATTCTCGTTCAGTGTGACAGTTGTAGTGGGCTATGAGGGTTCCGACCCCGGTATTTCTTAGGACCCCATAGTTAAGTCCTCATTGCACAACCTGGGTGTCGTTCTCAAGTACATGTAGTTTCTCCAGCAATGATATTCATTGATATGTTTTCGGACAATCACGGGAAAGGTCGGTGTGCTACCAGATTTAGGTGGTTGATAGCATCATGTGCTGGCCTGCAGGGCAGATAGGTTTATATTAAACCTATCTGCCCTGCAGGCCAACACATGATGCTATCAACCACCTAAATCTGGTAGCACACCGACCTTTCCCGTGATTGTCCGAAAACATATCAATCGATCAATCAATCGATCAACCAATCAATCAATGCTCTTTATTGTCCACCAAAATAGTAATGCAGAGGCGCAGTTTACACATGAAATAATTATACACAAGATGATTATTTTCTAAACAGTTGAAGAGAGCAAATGCGATACGAAAGACTGATCATTGATAAAATTAATGTGGTGCACGGAGACAATGGAAGAATGGAACGAATGGACGAAAATCCCGCTATAGGGAGGAGTTCCAACAGTGGCGGCGCCAGGATTTCAGTTTTTTGGGGGGCTGAAGCCCCGCGAGGAAATTTTCCATTTTCCCTCCGCCGGAATTTCTGACGACCTTCTTGATCTCTGTTAAAAACTCGGATGGCTTTTTTTAGGGGGGCTTAGCCTTTTATAGAGGAGCTTAGCCCCTAGCACCCCTAGCACCCCCCCTCAGCGCCGCCACCGAGTTCTAAGTACAAGGTAGTCTCAAAAAGATGTCGGAAGATCAAGAATTGGTTGTTTAAAGAACAGAGCAACAGACGTAATAATAGCAAGCCTAAACCACAGTATAAATAACAAACAGTATGTCGACTCTCTGTATCTGTCGGCGACTGTCGCAGTCAGAATGTGTGACTGGCTTTAGAGTATAGTCCGCCATCTTCATGGTGAGCGGTTTACGACGTCACGATGCATGTTGCCTATGGCAACGTTTAAAAGACTCGTTTTACTGCATTATATCACGGGTGAATTGACTAATTTCAAAATGGCGCTGACCAGAAAACCCAGGCAACAGACCGCAATTCGAGTCGACGTATAGACCTTCTCCATGGTTGTTACCAAGGCCGTAGCTAGGGGGTGTTTTGGGTGTTTGAACACCCCCCGAAATGGAAAATGTAAAAAAATAATGCATTTACGAGCACATGATGTAAAAAGCCTGAGATAAAACCACGAAAACACCCCCCGAAATGGAAAATGTTAAGAAAAAGAAAATAGAAAAATGTATTCATCAGTGAGGGTTCTGAAAAAAATAAATTCAGACCGGATGACTAAAAAAAGGTCGTCAGTTTTTTGGGAAGGGAAATTCGGAAATTCTTAAGTTGTTGGGAGATTTCTCGGCCGGATGACTAAAAAAAAGGTCGTCAGTTTTTTTGGAAAGGGAAGTTTTTGGGGAAGGTCAAGGAAATTGGAAACTGGTGAAACACCCCCCGAAATCAAATCCTGGCTACGGCCTTGGTTGTTACTCATGTTGTCACTAAACGACGATAACCTTCTGCAAGACTAGAAAATATTATTTTCTATTTTAGGAGATAATGAAGTTATATACCGAAATCGAAGATGAGTTGGATATCGTCTTTCTCCTTGTTGAATGATCGATCAAAGCGGATGATGATGTCGAAAGGCTCTCCCCTTCGAACTACGAGACACGGTTCGATGGGACCGGGGTCCCGCCTCGCCTGAGTCAGTTCGTAGCGGTCAGTGTGATGGGCTTTGACATTCTCAGCGATCTTTTGATCGACGCTGACCACCTTCAGTAATTCTTCCTCCACTCTAGAGTGGCCATCACCTGTGTTGCGGATTATGCAGAGTCATCACAACGCGAAGAAGAGACTAATTATACATATAGCAGCATACTGTATTGCATTTAAGCATTTACAAAGCGCACCTATTGCAGGGTGAACCGTTCAGAGGTGCTCCCAGTGTGTAAGACCCCGCGAGAAGAAGCATGCAGATTTTGTGAAGAGAGAATGAAAAAAATGTACGCATTTATGTAGGCTATCATAACGTATGTATGTATTTATTTTATTACGTGTGTAACTATGCAAGTTTGTTCGTAATTGGGAATGTATGCATTCATTCATTCATTCGAGTATTTATATAGCGCCTCTTCAAGGAAACTACTCAGAGGCGCTCCCGACTCCAGTACGGACAAACAGAACAGTTTTTAAGTGCTTATAGAATGTGTCAGAGAGTGATCTAGGGAACAGGCGCAGCTCAAGTGGGAGGGCATTCCATACCACTGGGCCAACCACAGAAAAAGCACGACTCTGCATGATGGAGGTACGAGCAAATGGGACAAAGAGTACTTCCCTAACAGCCGAGCGTAGAAACCGACCAGTCCGAGCATTAACACAATCATGTATGCATGCATTTGTGCATAGAACAGATTAAAAAACAGATTAAAAAACAAATTAAAATTAAAATTAAAAATTTATATCTCGGGCTATAGCACGTGTGGGACGCACGAGTGCAAGCTGATGCGGAGCGACCTTGGGCAAGTTGCTTACCCATCATTGTCTGTGGGGGAGGCAACGATGTGATGAATGTAGTGCACGGAGACAATGGAAGAATGCAATGAATGGAAGAATGCAATGAATGGAAGAATGCAATGAATGGAAGAATGCAATGAATGGAAAAAAATCTCGCTAGGAAGGAGCCCTAAGTGCAAGGGAGTCTCTGAAAGATGTCGGGAGATCAACAATTATTGGTTGTTGGAGGAACAGTAACAACAATCGTAATTTAAAAAAGCAATCCTATAGTATAGGCCACAGCGGGGCAAATGGTGTGTATAAAGTTAAAAAACAGATTAAAGATTATAGTAGAATTTGAAATTCTTTATTTACCGACTAAGTGCAATTCTGTCTTACACAGAAGTTTTTTTTTAAATAGGGCCTATAACTACATGTAATTCTTTCTGACGCAAGAAACAAGTGGTGCAAGAAGTTAAGAAAATTTTCAAAATGTATAGGGTTTCTCTTATTTAGTCAGCAATGGACTCACTGCGCTAGATGCTGAAATTAAGCGAAAGGGGTACAGAAGAATCAAACGAGTATAACTTCAGTTGATGATGGTGATGATGATGATGGTGGTGGTGGTGGTGGTGGTGGTGATGATGATGATGATGATGATGATGATGATGATGATGATGATGATGATGATGATGATGATGATGATGATGATGATGGTGGTGGTGGTGGTGGTGGTGATGATGATGATGATGATGATGATGATGATGATGATGATGATGGTGGTGGTGGTGGTGGTGGTGATGGTGATGATGATGATGATGATGATGATGATGATGATGATGATGATGATGATGATGATGATGATGATGGTTCTCTGCCTGAAGGCAGGTTCATTGGCTTTACGCCCCTGGGGATGAGATGAGTGAGGTGGTTTCCCGTTGCCTTCCCCACAGACAATGATGGGTAAGCAACTTGCCCAAGGTCGCTCCGCAGGAGCTTGCACTCCTTGCACTCCTGCGTCCCACACGTGCTAGCCCGAGATATCTAAATCTCTGAATGTCAACTCCCAGCTTGGGGCTTGAACCGTAGTCTGTTGCAACCAACATACGTATGTCGCTCTCGCTTACCGGTCACCGGTGTAGCTAACTAGGCCAGTTAAACTTCAGTTAGCAATGGATATTTTCATTCTGTAATAAGTAGTTGTAAGCTGAACCATTGTAGCACATGATTGAATTAAAAAAGGCCAGAAACCGACATGCGACCGGTTTGAACCACGGTTTTATAATCGATCTGCTGATCGACTTGGATCCTAATTCTCCGGGCAAGAACTACCGTGACCCAACACCACACCTCTGTCATTGTGGGCCACTAGTACATGTAGGTGGAATCACCTCCCTCTATTCGCAGTAAGATCTCATTGTGGTGTCATCTTCAGCCTTTCGCTGCCCAAATATGTCTTTCTTATTTTCCTCTGAGCTGTCACGAAACATTTCGGTAATCGCAGTGACCTTGGGCAACTCCCTCACTCGCAATTGCTCAGCGCTTCAGCGTGAAACTCGGATTCAGTGTCCGCGCTGTAGTCGGGTGCGCTTCTGAGTAGAAATATTGACGGGGGGCTATATAGCAAGTGCACATAGGCCTACAAACAAACAAACAAACGCTGAGAGCGTATCTGAATAGCTAGAATTGGGTGGTACGCCTAACGATTATTTGCAAAGCAGGTCACTAACCAATAATAATGCAAGAAAATCCACTTACCCTCATCTGGTGCAATTGGAGGATTCACGACCTCGAAACACTCGGTAATAACACCGGCAGGTGTAGCACCGGCAGGTGTAGCACCATTTACACCGGAGTCGCCACTCGCTATAGACGGAGTACTGCCCGTGGGCTCCATGAGAACGAATCAGTTGAAAGCGGTTAGCCTACATCATCATCATCATCATCATCATCATCATCATCATCATCATCATCATCATCATCATCATCATCATCATCATCATAATAATAATAATAATAATAATAATAATAATAATAATAATAATAATAATAGTAATAATAGTAATAATAGTAATAATAATAATAATAATAATAATAATAATAATAATAATAATAATAATAATAATAATAATAATAAAATTGCCTCAATTTTATCTCGGACATGGGTCGCCACCTCACACTAGCTACGGGGGAAACGAGAGAGACCAGCTATTTATTTCAGAGGCTCTCGATCACAATTCAGCGTTTCAACTCAATAGCATTTAGTGGTTCATTTAGAAGACCCACGTCCGAAATGGATGAGGTTTAGCCGTTCCAGGCACATTGCTTTTAACTTTTTATAAGTCCCTGGGGGAACAAAGTACCTCAGGGCAAAAAAAATAATAATAATAAAAATAAAATAAAAATAATAAAAATAATGTGAAAAAAATAAAATAAAATAAAAATAAAATAAAAAATAATAATAATAAAGCGTCTTTATCATTATTCATTCTGTCATTTAAAAAAATGATAATAATAATAAAGATAGTAATAATATAAACAATAATAATACTGATAGTAATGATAATAAAATAATAATAATTCTAATAATAATAAAAATAATGATGATAATGATAATAACTATAATTGCGACAATTTATATGGCGCCGTAACACAACCATGCCGTTACAAAGGTGCCTTACAAAGCAACTATGGGCATAGGACATGGAATTGTATAAGATTATTATACGGTCATTATGAGAAGCGTCTTTATCATTATTCATTCTGTCATTTCGATAATTTATACAGGGCCTCTTCAAGGGATCTACTCAGAGGCTCTCCCAACTCAGCCACAGATAAAAAAGAGTAAGATTTGAGCGACTAGTAAAAGGCAGGAGAGTTTAGCCTAGGCATCCATCGCAAGGATAATCATGGGAGGCCATTCCAGATGACGGGACCCACAACCGAAAAGGCTCGTGGCTGTATGGTGGAGGTGCGAACTCGCGGAGCCAAAAGTTCCCCCGTTGCCAAAAAGCAAGTGGTTATTCTATGGGTGTATTAAGAGATAGATTTGTGTGAATGTACCGTCGTTATGAGCAGTATCATTATCGTCATCATTGTCATTATATCGTCATTATCGTCATTATATCGTCATTATCGTCATTATGTCGTCATTATCGTCATTATATCGTCATTATCGTCATTATTATTGTCATGATCTTCAACGCCATCACCACAGATGTTCCACTCGCATCATTTCTAGGGAATCACCATCGTCACCATCGTTTAAATTGCCAGTATTATGATTTTTATCTTCAACATCATCATCATTATCATCGTCATCGTCGTCGTCATTGTCATCGTCATCGTCGTCATCATCATCATCTTCATCAACATCATCATCTTAATCTTGCATCTGCCAGTGACCGTAGCATATATACATGAGCGCTTCCTTGCCAAAAATGCAGCGACTGAACTTCTTGGTAGATGGGGGTGGGTGTTTTGAGTCATTGGAGATGAGCTGGCTGAGGAACGACTGCTGAAAGCTTTCGTTAATAGCGATTTAAATGTTCTGCGAAGTTTGCCCCCCCCATTGTTCAACACCCTACTACCTTCGCCCCAAGCCACACTATTTTTAAACCCCCTGAAAAAGATGACAATTCTCTATATAACCTAGATTAGGCTACTTTATAGGCTATACTTCAGGTTTACTCTAATTTTTCGTATTTAATATTCATCTCTAGTTTTTGTTAACGTGAATATTTCGGGTTCTGTGTAACAATCAAGCGAAGTGAAGTAAACGTCGAACAAACAAGGAGCTGTTCAAACGAATTTGTTTTATCCGAGAGTTTATTCTTTGTTTGTTTTAAGTTCTCTGCTCCTCGGCAGGTTTCATCTTCCAATGACGCCATTCTTCTATTCACTGTGCTTCAGTCCGTTGTATCCTTCAGTCATCATCCATCCCAGCATCATCTGTCTTGGTCTTCCTCTTTTTCGTGTTCCCTCCAATCTCCCTTCTAAGATTTCTCTTTGGAAGGAATCTCCTCCTAATAATATTATGCGTCCAATCCAGTTCTTTTGTCTTTCTATTAATGTTGTCATCAGTGATCTTTTTCTCCTACTCTTCAGGGCTTTTTTTAACGTGCAGTTCTACACAAAATGTGCAGTTCTAAATGGATTCGTGCAGTTGTAGAAGCACTTCCGTCACGCTCCGTGCAATTAAAACTAGTGAAAATAGGTCATTTTCCTCAGATTGGGAGTAATTTACCATGGAGGATGAGAAAGGAGAGAAGAGGATGTGCAGTTCTACAAATTCCTTAAAAACAGCCCTGCTACTCTTTGCAGCACCTCCTCGTTCGTCATTCGCTCAGTCCAGCTCACCTTTTTCATCCTTCTCCATATCTACATCTCAGAGGTTCCAATCTCTTGATACGCATCGGAAATTTTAGCACTGTACTAATCGGTACACTTTGGCTGCAAAGTCAATATGAAAGGCCATCAACCGTAGCCACATACATGTCTGTCTGCAAATCGCGATTTCCATTCGTTCCTCGGCATCGTCCATCCAGCGTCTTCTCGGTCTTCCTCGGGCTCTTTTCCCCACCCACAGAGCCCTGACATATGAAGGCCGGTAGATTGTCCGCTACAGGGGCGGATCCAGGATGGGGCCAATCCGGCCATGCCCCCCCCATTTAAAAATTGCATGGGACGTGGGCCCCCCCATTTGGTCTCAACAAGCCATTAAATAAATGTAGTGGGAGAGAAAGCAGGACGTCAGCCCCCCCCTATAACAAAATCGTACGGGACGTGGCCCCCCGTCGATTTAGCGGCGGATGAAATGGTAAATGGTATCTTTTTCCCAAAAAAATTGGTCGATGACTATAAAAAATTTAAAAAGGTCATCAGTTTTTCGGTGGATGAAATGGTAGCCTTTTTTACCGAAAAATTAGTCGACGACTAAAAAAAAGTCATCAGTTTTTATGGCGGCACAACGAAATTTTTTCCCTGTCCCACCAACAAGACCCTAAATTTTGCCCCCCCCTTCCAAAATTTCTGTATCCGCCCTTGGTTCGCTCTGATCAAGTGTGCAAAATAGTTTTCAACTTACTTCTCCAACAAATGCTCTTCCGGCTTCAGTTAGCGAGCTAACCAGAATCCCATACTAACGCCGAAATGTATTATCATGTGTAAAATAAAGTCACTTACCTTTCGATCAAGTAGATTAGCAAATCTGATTTTTCTATCGTTGATAGACGTCTATTTATATCTGTCGTTGCGTAAGATCCTTGTAGGATATTAATTAAGACCTGTCCATTCAACGATGTTTCCTGATGAGTATTGTTCCTTGAACTAAAGCCCCCCCATCTCTGTAGCCTAAGGAGATGGCCTGGGCGTTCAGTTAGGCATGGGGAGGTACTAACCCTCACCCCTCTCGCTGGCCTTAGGGTATCGAGTTAACTCAAACAAGTTACTATGTTCTAGTAAGTAGTGTCTCTGCCCGTCTTTGTCGGTAAATTTGACTGTGTCATCTGAGAAGGCTAACCTTGTTGCAGAACAATTTAGTTAATTCAGATTCACGGAATGATCTTAGTTCGATGAAAACTGAGAGAGTAGACTAGAAGCCAAAGTTCTATTATGTTGTGTGGCTCTGCTTGACAGATGCCATGGTCATTGGATATGGGCGCCTGATAGGCACGCAACTTCGCATTGACACATATGTTTTTATGTGCACATGCTATAGTGCCGCCTATTCAAGCTCACAACTCAGAGGCGCTTCAGAAATGCAGCGCGGACACTGCATCGGAGTTTCACGCCGAAGCGCTGAGCAATTGCGAGTGAAGGACTTGCCCAAGGTCCCTGCACGGCTGCTTGAGGTGGATTCGAACCTGCAACCCTCCGGCTGCAAGGCAACGAACATACCAACTACACCACCGCGCCCCACATAATTTTTATATGTAGAAAGTGTAAATTTTTATTTACTGCGGAAATTAGATGTCTGATTGTACTTATCAGCAGAGTAGTATACGCAGGGATACTACTCTGAATTTAAAACAAGAAAGTCAGATCCCGCCCAAAAAAGACTAGAAAAAGCTAGATTGAGAATTTGTCTCGGAAATGCATGGATTTCTATGGCTTGAAATTTCTGACGACCTTTTTTAGCCTTTCGGCTATACATTTTTGCTTTCCTCTCAAAATTTATGATAACCTTCTGTTAGTCTTTCGCTCCAAAACCTTAAATCGTTCAATTTTCCTCGTAATTCGTATATTTTTACGTCAAAATGTCTATTTTTACCTACAACTCGCCTGAAAAACTGCCTGTGAGAAAAAACTAGATCTTGACAAATGACAAAAAACACCTAGAAACCTACACAAGACCAAAAAACCTAGATCTAGGTGTGAAAAGCTATGAGTGGCATCCCTGAGTAAATGACACAATTCATGACGTCATCGTGGCCTGTGGGTGAAAATAGCTTCACTACTGGCTGTGGGTTAAAAATTTGGCTACAGCTGTCACTGAGGTTAGAAAAACCTGGATTAGGCCTACAGCAACTAGTATCGTATATTGCTCTACTCTCGTCTATTACAAAACTCGATTTTCTTCAGTTAAGAAGAAAACATTACACTGAAGGTAAAAGATATACGAGTCGACGACGATAATTGTATTCAATGAAAATTCACAGGACATACACACAACTCTTCAGTTTATTCAAGCTGTTCTCAATTTCACAAACTGTTGAAGACTGGTTTTTTTCCGCTTGATCTCGGTCGGGAGCGCCTCTGAGTAGGTACCTTAAATGGGCGCTATATAAATTACGATTGATTGATTGATTGATTAATCTGGTGGGCGAAATAATAATTATGAATTAAAGAAACACGGGGATTCGGTTACGGGGATGTTTCATAGCCAGAAATTCAGATAATTCTAGAAGTCTGATTTCGATGGAATCGCAGGCAGTCGGCAATCAAAATTATAATCATTATCAGCTTGATCTTTCTACCCTAATTGAGCCTCAACATTAATCGGATACGGCAACGGTGTTCTCGTTCGATATGACCTTGACCTTCACACTTCCGGTAAGGTCAGAAAGCTCCTTTGACCAGAATCCGACGATCACCTCTGTCTCTCCCTCCTTCTGAGGAGTCAGCTTAGTGACAGACTTAGCGACACCTTGCGGAGGAACATCTCTAAAAGAACAATAACCACACACGCAGTCTGTAATAATAATCAGTGTCTATACGAATCTATTTTTCTGCAGGTATTAATTTTATTTCATTTATAGATTTATTTATTTCTTGCATTTGCTATACCGTAGCGCTCCTTCAAGTTCGCTACTCAGCGGCGCTCCCTACTGCAGCGCGGACACTACTTTGGAGCTTCACGCCGAAGCGCACGAATAATTGTATGCGAGTGAAGGACTTGCTTGTTACATGTTTAACGACACTGCCATATCAAAGATGATTAGTGTCGCCCTCCTCCTTTATCCAGGTTTGGAACTGGCACTGGCAGAGAACAGCCAATGGCTGAGTTTATAGCTACTCCGCCACTGGTTGTTCTCTGCCAGAGTGAAGGATTTGCTCAAGGTTTCTACTTATTCATAAGTATGTGTGCTATAATTTTATAGGTAAGATCAGGTGACATTGCACTTTATGCGACGCTGTGTAGTGCTACGTTATGCTTTATTATGTTATGTTATGTCATGTGATGTTGTGTTATACTATGCTATGCCGTGTTATGCAATGTTGCACACTATGCTATGTTGTGTCTTGCTATGTTATGATATGTATTGTTACACTGTGCTTATGTTATGCATTGCTATACTGTGTTTATGTTATGCTGTGGTAAACTATGTCATGTAACGCTATACTATTTTCTGTTTTGTCCTGTTATTCTGTGTTATCATATCCCATGCCCTGTTATGCTATGTTATGTCCTGCTATGTCATGTTATGCTATGTTATGTTATGTTATGTCATGTCATGTTATGTCATGTCATGTCATGTTATGCAATGTTATGCTATGTCATGTTATGCTATGTTATGCTATGTCATGTCCTGTTAAGTTATGCTATGTTATGTTATGTCATGTCATGTCATGTTATGCAATGTTATGCTATGTCATGTTATGCCATGTTATGCTATGTCATGTCCTGTTAAGTTATGCTATGTTATGTTATGCAACGTAAAGGCGAAGCTGAGTCTGTCGGTCATTATTCGAAAGCTCACGCGACAGGAGTTGTTTGTCAACTAATACTCCTACAATTGACATGTTGCAGGCATGGGCGGAGACTTAGGGGAGGCAGGGGGACGGTCCCCTGAATGTATGTGGTTGGGGACCGTCCATGCATTTGTCCTTCCCCCAACCGCGAAGTGTTGGGACATGTATACTTCAAGAAGACACTGTTGACGTTACAACCGTTATAACGTTAGAATCGTAATCGTAATCGCACACTCGAAATTGCTAAAGCGCCACTGGAAAGCCAGGCGCGGGGCACCAGCTTATTCACGAGCGCTGCGTTGAGTTACAAGGGTTGTCCGTGAGAGTAGTCGGTGGTGGTCCTGGTCGAGTTACCATAGGATCAGAGGGGCGGAACAGCTACTAAGGCGTGTGTTGTCTGGGCCGGGAATTTTTGGGTGGAGGATCAGATGAGACAGGGTAAGAGTTAAGAGTTGGAAGAAGAGATAGGCCTACCCTTCGAAAAAAATTACGAAACGACTACAAAAAAGGTCATCAGCTATTTTGGCAGAGGAAAATTTAGGTTTTTTGCGGAAATTTCGACCAAATGACAAAAAAAGGTCGTCAGAAATTTTTCGGCAAGACGATGTAAAATTTCGTCGGCGACTCAGCCATTTGTTCGCCCAAAATCTCACTGCGCGTCCTTCCTTCAGCCACTCGTTAGTTCCCCGCAAGTTGTAGACCAAGTCTCCGCCCATGGTTGCAGGTGGGTGTAGGCTACTAAGACTGATGAAACCCTAGTCGCGGCCATCCTCAATGACCTCGGGCGTATCCTTTGTGATCCTCCCCCACCGGAACAGGTAACTGGATATCACCCGTAAGCCTCGCCCACATAATTGAGTAATATACCACGCGGTGATTCGTTGATTGGAAAAGGGATTTATCACCATGCAGATACTGTACAGCTGTCTTGTTTGACACTAATTAATGTGAAGTGACTGAACTGTCACTTCAGTGACTGAACTGTCACTTCACTTCACTTCTGATTCAATTTGCATCTTTAATCACCAAATATGTCCTTGACGTAAGCTCATTATTGCGATGTTTCATGTTCCATGATTGACCCGTTGTGCGTTTCCTAGTGGAGCTTACTTACTTCGATATATAAATGTACGATTACAATTACAATTGCAATTACAATTACAATTGATGAGCGTACGTTTTTATATTGGCAATAAAATAGTCTTTTCAACTATATAAATGTAGGATTTTTAAAATTTATTTCTCCATTGCGTCTCTTCAAGCTTACTACTCAGAGGCACACCCGACTAAAGCGCGGACACTGCATCGGAGTTTCACGCCGAAGCACCAGAGCAATTATTCAAAGTTCATACGCGGCGGCTTAAGGTGGATTCGAACCAGGAACCCTACAGTTCCAAGGCGACGACGCCACCACTATACCACTGCGCCCCACCATTATCTTTGTCTGAAATGTCTTGAGTATTAAGAACACACGAGTAGTTGGTGATGTTAGTTTGTAAAGAAACTTACGCGTGAGAAAGTTTAATCGGTCTTAGAAGACTTGGTGCTTCGAAACTGAATTCACATTGCGTCAAATTCTTAGGCAGTGGATTCGTAAATGTAGCTTCTACTTCATACTCTTCGCCCAACTTCATCTCGGCTGGTACCTACAATTCATCATCATTTACGTCATCAGAAATGTCGTCATCGTATCACGAAAAGTTTCATCATCATCATCATCATCGTCATCGTCGTCGTCGTCGTCATCGTCGTCATCGTCGTCATCATCGTCATCATCGTCATCGTCATCATCATCGTCATCGTCATCGTCATCGTCATCGTCATCATCATCATCATCATCATCATCATCATCATCATCATCATCATCATCATCATCATCATCATCGTCGTCGTCGTCGTCGTCATCATCATCACAATCACAATCATCTTTTTCTTCCACATAGCCTATATATAACTACTGTAACAGCGCGGACACCGAATCGGAGTTTCACGCCAAAGCGCATGCGCAGTTGCGAGTGAAGGACTTGCTCAGGGTCCATACGTGGCAGCTTGAGGCGGATACGAACCCGCACCCTTCCGGCTACAAGGCACCGAACATATCCATATACCACCGCGCCCCACAAATGTAATGTTAAGTGATGTTCATTCTATTGCACCGGCGCTCTTTTTCACTGGCTGGCCTAGAACCTGGAATCAGTGTTATTTCTATTAACTGAAACTGTAACTGAAACAGCAGAATAACTGAAAAATCTTTGCCAGTTAACTGTAACTGAAACTGAGCAATGTTGAATAACTGAAACTGTAATAGAAACTGAAAAACAATAACTGTATAACTGAAGAATCAAAAGGAGTTAACTTGAAAATAAAGCAAGTGCTTTTTTTACTTACTTATTGAACACTGCTCTACTACACGTTAAGTTCTCTATGTTCATTTCACTTCCGGTTCCTGTCCCTTTCCTATTCCTTTCCTGCTCAGGCTTCGGCGGTAAACTGTTAAACAATCTTCGACTAGAACCATGTTTAAGCCAAGTAGCGGAAGAAAATTAGAAAGCGGCGTGTGGGAAAATTTTGTTTTTGAAGCGGCAATAGACAAAAGTCGCTGTTGCGTTCGCACTGGTGATAAAAATGACGCAGAAAACCACGAGTGTGGTACGGTACTTAACGGGGAAAATGCGACAAATCTTCCTTCTCTGATTTGGAGCAATGCTGTGTAAATTTTTGATTACATTTTCATTTAACATTCCTAGAGATAAAAAAATCTTTCTATGTAGGCTATTTCAACAAATTTTCATAGAATTACATTTCTCCACATATATTAATTTCAATGTATAGAAGACCAATGCGAGTCATTCTGGTCATAAGTTGTAACGCAATATGTATGACTGTGATCAGTGTCTTAGTAGTTGTGACGTTTGAATATACACGTAATAACTGTAACTGAAACTGTAACTGAAAAATAAAAAAATAGATAACTGTAACTGAAACTGTAACTGAAAAACCATAAGTGAAATAACACTGCCTGGAATGGGCTCCCTGTTGCACTCCGCCTTGTGCCCAGAAGACCCATAAGAAACCTTCCTGTTCCAGAAAATATCTATCACAGTTCAGCGATTCAACGCCATCGCATGCCTGGGCTCGCCGAGGCCGAAGTTCTCTGTTTTTAGAGAAATAATAATAATGATGATAATAATAATAATAATAATAATAATAATAATAATAATAATAATAATAATAATATTAATGATAATGATAATGATAATTATGATAATAATAATAGGCCTAATAATAATAATAATAATAATAATAATAATAATAATAATAATAATAATAATAATAATAATAATAATAACGAGGACCACTAACGTCATAGAATAGATTCATAAATCCTGAGGGATCATAAATACCTCGGGTAAAAAAAATAAATAATAATAATAATAATAATAATAATAATAATAATAATAATAATAATAATAATAATAATAATAAGTTTTAAGACGAGAACCTATAAAAAAAAGCTTCTACTATTTATTGTTTTTAAAGCCTGAGAGATCATTATATACCTCAAGCGCCAAAAAAATAAAATAATAGTAATAGTAATAGTAATAATAGTAATAATAGTAATAATAATAATAATAATAATAATAATAATAATAATAATTAATAATAATAATAATAATAATAATAATAATAATAATAATAATAATAATAACAATCGTCGGTCGCTTCAGTTGTGTCAACGTCTTGCATCTGGAAATGATCAACCTTAACATTGGCCGACGACTAAGTAGGCCTATTAGATGCACAGTTTCGCAGTAGAAATGCAATCCGATATATTATCTGGGGCAATCTGTCAATCATTTGGTCTGCTGTCTGCGATGCTGTAAGTTCACTCTCTCTACTCATAATCATGTCAAACGATTAGTGACCGAAATATTCGTATGCACAGTTTCGCAGTAAAAAGACAAATCCTAGCTGTCCAACCAGATGTCACAATTTCTTGGAGTTAGTTAGGACCAATGACCTCTTATGGCCTATAGGCCTAGGCTATAACTAGACAGGACTTCCTATCATGGAAAATTTCCAGGAGGTGGCAAAACACAATGATCACGGTTAAATTTTTTAAAAAGCATGAAAAATGCAAAGCTGGAAATTAAGAACATGATTGTGTGCTTTTGTAGATGTTCTTAAATGTAAATTTCTCATTTTCGATTTATGCGTCATTGATGCTTTAATACGAAATTTTTACTAAAATTCCAAAATAGTACTTTTTAAAAATCGGTATCAATTTTCCAGGGGTCGGGCAAATGCCCCCCTCTTGCCCCTATGTGCGGACGCCCAAGCTGCCCAGTGACGATGAAACAGCGGAAAGAGCAGGAAACAGGAGCATAACACAAAATATTATGGGGCAAGATGTGGACTGCGGAGCAAAGTAAACAAACCACGTCATCATTTGTCTCCAGCAAGTTTTCATTTATATGAAAAATTAGCTAAGAATATAGGAATAATAGCAAGAATATCCTACCTGCTAGGCCTACCTAGAAGTATTCTGCTTACCTTAATATACTATTCTATGGTTTATCCGTATTTATCCTACTGCAACATGATTTGGGCATCAAACTATAACTCTCGGCTCCAGAGAATTATCATTTTGCAGAAAAGAATCGTTAGAATATTAGCTGGCTCCCCTTATAACTCACACTCAGAACACCTATTTGCTCAACTTGGGATCCTAAAAGTCTTACAAGTTAAACAACCACAGATGTGTGAATTTATGCACCGTTATACTTATAACACATTGCCTGTTTCCCAATCCAACTTCTTTAATCTAGCTTCGGACATCCACTCCTACAACGCGAGATACCTTGACTCATACAGAAGTGCACCTACTCGAACTAACTCTAGGAAATTGTCGATTATGTGCACAGGTCCACGGGAGTGGAATAGAATTCCTCAAAACATTCGTAGCAACCCTAATCTTAATTCCTTTACGCACCAATTGAGTTCGTGGTTAACTGGACTGAAGTAGTAGCTCCACTCTTTATCTTCACTCTGACTACTCCCCCCATATACAGTAACAGCACGTCTATTCTAATCTTTTCTTTTTCTTTCAAGTTAAGGTTTACTTCGTTTTATTCCTTTTTTAAGCTAAGGTTTAATAGTTTAACAACACCATGTTGTCTTGTCTGTGAATGTTTATGTTTTTAGTTAAGACTGCATCATGTGTATCTCCAGATTGTAAATACTTGCATGATACTTGCCTATCTGCCACCTTGAATCTGAAAACGTGCATAGGTAGCCCTACCAGTGGGACTTCTAATCCCTTTCGGGTTTCCGGTTGTAAACAACTGTTTTTGTATACAGGGCTTTTTAACGTGCAGTTGTACACAAAATGTGCAGTTCTAAACGGATTTGTGCAGTTGTAGAAGCACTGCTGTACAGTTAAAACTAGCAAAAAAGGTCATTGTCCTCCGATTGGAAGTAATTTACCATGGAGGATGGGAAAGGAAAGAAGGGGTTGTGCAGTTCTAAAATTTCCTTAAAAACAGTCCTGTTTGTATATATACTTTGCAAAAATGTTTTTGTCATCTTGGTGCAATGAAATTGATGGTTATGGTTCTGTTATGGTTATATCCGCCATTTTTCATACCCCAAGAGGTTTCTGCAGAAGCCACGTGATCCCACCGGTCTTGTTAGGATCCAGACATCTTCTGCTGATTATAATCAACGGAAAGGGTATAATAGTCAGGCTAAACGGCTACTAACCGAAGGATCGAGTGCACTTTTCGTGGTAGAAAAACAATACGGAAAATCCAGCCATCTGTGAATTATTATCCACATTATATCTTCTAGTCTTACTAATAACGATAATCATATGCTATTTTCAGCTGCTTTATGGCCATGTGTTCAGTGGCGGCGCCAGGATTTCAGTTTCGGGGGGCTGAAGCCCCGCGGTGAAAATTTTACATTTTCATCCGTCAAAAATTCTGACGAACTTTTTTTTAGTCATCGACCGAAATACCGAAATCTCAGGAAAATTTTCCATTTTCGCCGCCAAAATTTCTGACGACCTTTTTTTTAGTCGTCAGCCGAAAATCGAAATTCGGATGGCCCTTTTTAGGGGGGGGCTGAGCCTCTTGTAGGGGGCTTAGCCCCCCAGCCTCCCCTAGCGCCGCCACTGCATGTGTTGAGAGCTTCAGAGAGACTATTATGTGGCACTTTATAAGCAATGGCCTGCTGTACATTGCAATGCATTACAGTCTGCATTACTATTATACGAGCTTTAAACAGTTAGGGTACCAATAATAATGCAGAGTGTTGCGAAATCACGATCAGAATTCTACAGCTAAGAACCAAGTGACATATTCACGATGATATCGTAAGTCGCTGACAAATGATCTGGTTAGTTGGCTACTAGTGGATAAATCGGTACCAACGACGATCTATTAGTAGTAGGCATGGGAGGAGTTTATCAGAGGCTAGGGGGGGCTAAGCCCCATCCCAAGAAGACCAAGATTCAGGTTTTTTTACCGTGTAAACGGTGTCTTTTCCCGGGTTTAACCCCCCCCGGAGAAGGTGCAGCCTCACAAATTTGTTCGCGGAAAATGGTTCTGTTCACGAACGCGAAACTTCTGAATGACTAAAAAAGGGTCATCAACTTTTTTGTCATTTCAGCCCGAGGACCAAAAAAAGGTCATCAACTTTTTTGGCCCGAGAAATATTTGTCGGCGCCGCTCGTTCTGAAACGAGTCTCAGCCCCAACAAAGCCCAAGTTCTTCCCAATTTTTTAGCCCCTCCAAGAACGGAACCAAACTCCGCCCATGGTAGTAGGTCTATAGGCTAAGTGACAACTAGCGCTGGTCGGACCTAAGGCCAAGGGTAGCGTTTACGTCGGCTAGTCGCTACGTAAGAAGTTCAAAACATGGCGGGGGATTTGCGATTCGTCCACTTCTACGAAGTTTAAGTCGTCAGTGAATGTTTTAGAGGCACCATAGTTAATTCCGCTGATGGTAGGAGGATGAGCTTTTTATGTTTTTCGTTTTCGCTTTTGAGTTAATTTCGCTGACTGTGGGGGGGGAATGAGCTTATTTATGTGTTTCGTTTTCGCCGTCAAAAAATGCCATTAGTGTGTGACAAGACGCATTTAGATCGCATATAATGTGCCGCTTAAGAAACCTTTTCCGTGGGCAATACAATCATAATTATTCATATTCATATCTTTGTTTAAGCTCTTATTTCCCTACGCGGACGACCGCCTATTAGTATCTCTTGCGCATGCGCTCTAACTATAACCACGATCTACTAAGTGGTCCCCAAGGACTACGTATTACATGACTTTTTACTTGTAAACATTTTTTGGGTCATCCATTTCGCTCTCAACGATAGATGTCGCCCGACTTCATATTTAGTTTCTAATGCTCAAGATTATGCTTTGAATCTCCAAAGGCTTTTTTTCAAATTTTCAAACATAATTATTCGTTAATCTACACCTTCAAAGATGCAATTAATTGAATGCTTCTATTTTGCTAGCAAGATGTAACATTTTCAGGAACTCCGATTATTGTCCAAAAACTTGCATAGTCTACATAGCGACGTTAAGATTTCCGTCCTGTGTATAAACGGTACTTGGCGGTCCTTATAAATAAGTACCGGTATGTCTCGTGCATACCGATCGTCGGAAACTCTAAGACGCATACTAACTAGTCGCAACGTAACGCTTAGTCAATGCGTAGGCTAAGATTTCGTCGTGAATACGGGCCCAGGAGATAATGAAACCAAGACCGTAGACAGGATTTCATTTTTTTCGACTGTGAATTTTGATTTTGTTCGTCGAAAATTTCTGACGACCTTTTTTAGTTTTCGCCTGCTTTACTTGCCTTCCTGGCTCGTAATACGTTCACGGCGGTGCACAGCAAACTATTTTCCACGATTTTCGACTATTTTCTGGCAATTTCTGCTTGAAATTACACTACACACTGTAGTTCTTACATAGCATGTGCTAGTAAAATAATGCATTTGGTTTTTACAATATTTCATTTCGAGGGTTTTCAAACACCCAAAACACCCTCCTAGCTATGGCCTTGAAGAAAACCCGTTCAGCCATACGCTGTTGGCAGAAGGTTCCTACCTTGATGCTTAAGGTTGGCTTGGAAAAGCGGAAGTCGTCCGAGTCGCAGTGGAATTGTTTAGTCTCTTCCACCTGTGACATGGATGCGATCTTCACGTGACACATGTCCGTCACTTTATCCACGTAGTCCGTCACCGTCACCGTCATCTTCACTTCATCATCTGTCATCAACACACACACACACACACACATCACATCAGATTGTGGGGCGTGATGGAATAGTGGGTATGTTCGTTGCCTTACAGCCGTAGGGTTGCAGGTTCGAATCCACCTCAAGTCGTCGCGTTGGGACATTGGGCAAGTCTTTCACTCGCAATTACTCAGCGCTTCGGTGTGAAACTCCGATTCAGTGTCCCCGCCGTAGTCGGGCGCGCCTTTGAGTAGCGAGCCTGAAGGGGCGCTATGGACATTTATGAATTCGTGAATGAATGAATGAATGAACGAATGAATGAATGAATGAATGAATGAATGAGTGTATGAATGAACGAACGAACTAATGAATGAATGAATGAATGAATGAAAGAACGAACGAATGATTGAATAAATAAATAAATAAATTAATTAATAGGTCGTATGCATGAAAGGTATGCACACTTCGGGGTGTGTCTGCTAACCTGCGTTTGGTTTTAGAGTGATCGTCTTTGAAAATGACTTTATGGAGGCGACTGGAACACCGGTGTACTGAACAACCGACGCTGTCAGCGTTGTTTTCACGGTTCTTTGTTTGTCTAAGTCCTTGTTGTGCATCTTAAGAACGACGTCAAATGGCTGACCAATCAAGGCGTCGTCTTTGTCAACCAATACGAAATCGATATCCTGCAAGTACGAAAGGTACTTTTAGCTTGGATGATACACGAAACGTTAAAAAAATTCTGCTATTATTGGAATGTTTTTAAACTAGAGGATCAGTCGCTTTCGAAAGGTTTTGTAGATTTCAAACTCAACTTGCATTATGACACATATAGGCCCTACAAACACCAGCATGTGAGACATCTGCTATTTTCTCAAGAAACGCTACACTTATAGATAATACTTATAATTCTATTCTATTCTATTCTATTTTGGGATTTATAAAGCGCCTCTCACAGTACAACCTAATTAGAGGCGCTCCCAGTGCGAAGAACTCCTGGAAAAAGAAAAGTCTTAAGACAACGGGCAGAAAAAGTAAAGCCTCCAGATAAAATCTGGGAACGAATAATAGGAGGAACACCATTCCACAGTAAAGGACAGACAGAGGCAAAGGCGCGATGTTGGGCTGTGGCAGTTCGAGATCGTGGTACAAGAAGATCGTGATGGTCTAAAGAGCGGAGAGGACTCCAACGGTAGCAGAGAAAGGCTTCCTAATAAGATCACAAAGGTAGCGAGGCGCTTGACCCAAAAACATCTTATAGGTAAGAAAAAGAATTTTATATTGAATCCGGGCAGTCAAAGGAAGCCAGTGAAGGTGCTCAGTCATGAAAGTCGAAATGTGAGAGAAACGAGGAAGGCGGGCAATCAAACGTGCAGATGCATTAAGTACCGATTGAAGAGGAGCCAGGCGGAGTTTAGGTAGGTCAACGAGCAACGAGTTACAATAGTCAATGCGGGAACAGATGAAGGCATGAACCATAGAAGAAAAAATCGATGAAGAGACAGATCGCCTAATGGCACGTAAACGTCGCAGATGATAGAAACTGGACCGAGAAATATTAGAAATATGTGTAGAGAAGGAAAGAGTATTGTCAATAGTAACACCCAGGTCACGGACATTTGTCACAAAAGTAAATTGAGGAAAGTGCTTGGCAAGTAAAACGTAATCAAGCTTGTTAAGCTGTTGACGGGTGCCCAACCAGATCAACTGAGTCTTGGAAGAGTTGAGCGAAAGACGATTTGAGGACATCCAACAATTGAGATCACTACCGCTACAACCAATATTACTTCTGCAACCTACTACCACTACCTGCAATTACTGATTTACTGCTACCATGTATGCAACTTCAACAACAAATAGGCCTACTACTGCTAGTGCCACAACTGCCGTCAACACCACTATCACTCTCACCGCAACTGCAACTACCTCAAATTCTACTATATACTGCTATCAACAATAATTGTTACTAGTACTACTACTGCCACGACTACTAGTAGGATATATCATTATTAAAATAATGTACTATTCGACCGGGGTTGGATTTGAAGCGTTCCTGCATGAGTACTCAATCTTGAAGGAGCGCTATATAAAAATGCAGTAATAACTAATTCGTCATCATTAATATTAATAATTATTAATTTTAATATTTCTTTAGGATTAAATAAGTGTTTAGGCGCTTGCACACAGTAGCATATTTTTACTTTTTTAAATTTATTTTTCCATTTCTATAGCGCCCCTTCAAGCTCTCTCTACTCAGAGGCGCTCCCGAATGCAGAGCGGACACTGCATCGGAGTTTCACGCCGAAGCGCCCAAGCAATTGCGAGTGAAGTAGGCTACTTGCCCTAGGTCCCTACGCGGCGACTTGAGGTGGATTCGAACCTCGAACCTTCCGGCTTCAAGGCAACGACGCCACCACTACACCACCGCGCCCCACACTTACCTCTGCCTCCACATGGTAAAGCGTCTTGCGAGGACTTGAGCTATTCGATACGGCTGTCCATACAGCCGTTCTCTCCTCCTGTGATTCTATAAAATCAAAGCCACGGTGTTATGCACTAACTTACTGACACAGTTATATCACAGAAGACATAAATCTTAACTAATAATAGAACAGAAAGCCTGCAATACACCGCGCCAATAGTCGTCTATGCAAAGCACGTCTATCCTATAATTATACGGGCTACGAACTCGGGTTCGCAGATCTTTATGCCAGTGCGTTATCCAATGCGCTCCGGGCCCCTTCCTCTGGCGACTCACTCACTATCCGTTCCTCGAATTCACATTTTGGTGTGACCTTGCTTCTTCTTTTTCTTCTGGCTAGGATTAATCCCTCGCTGTGGAGGGGTCAGTCACTCGAATCCTTTGTCTCCATGTTGTTCTGTCTCCAGCGTCTTCCTTTCTCAGATCAAGAAATTCCATGTCCTGCTGGATCATATCCATCCATCTCTTCTTCTGTCGCCCACGGCTGGGGCGTCCCTGTACTTCTGCACGCAAGATTCTTTTGATGCTACCGCCCTCATCCGATCGCGCCACATGCCCATACCACCTCAATCTGGACTCTCGTATTTTATCAAATATACAGGCTACTCCAACTGCTTGTCGTATGTTCTCGTTTCTTCTCTTGTCTTTCAAAGAGGCTCCAAGTATCCATGTGACCTTGCTCGCGTTATAAATTCATTAAACAATGACAATGATATTTTTAACGATTAGTGAAGTATATGCTGGCGTTGTATTTAGTTGAACTTCTACCTTCTGCGAACTTGTATTGGTTGGTGATGTCTAGCCGTTCATCCCCATCCGGGCCCTTTGTACTGATACACTTTCCAATGCTGCACAAAAATCAGTCAACAGTTAGTAGTTTTAGTTTAGTGAGTGATTGAGCCAAGTAGTTCGTACGCTAAGTGAGTTATTAAGAACGTAAGTATTTAAGCGTAGGTTTTACAACTCCATCACCAAATTCATACTTTGAATTATAATTATAGGCGTAGGAGGCGGTGGTCTAGAGGGGGCAAGTACTGGCCCCCAAATTTCGGACGAGTCTGTTTTTTCGGGCGAGCAAACCCGGGAAAATATTAAACAAACTATACTTGAAGTTCAGCGCTCATTTACACCACATTATCTCTCAGTTTCAATTTGCCCGAATCGAGTTAGATATATAATCGCTCAAAACCATCATCGATAATAAATTCGTGAAAAAGGTTATGAATTCAATGTAGCATTTTGTAAATAATGGCGAAAATTGGAGCATGACGAGCCGAAATTTGCCCGAAAATCGCGACAATTCGTGCGGGCTCAAGTATGGTCGATGGGAGAAATTCCTGGCTCCTAGTCAGAGCTTTCACGGGTCCCTGAACTATCTTAAGGCTTGGACTAAATGAGGGGAAAATTGGAAACAAATTGAACTAATGAAAGTTTTGGCACGACTGAGAGCACCTCTGAACGGTTCACCTTTCACCATACTATAGTCTAGAGGTGCTTTATAGATGATTAATACAATACAAAACAATATGCAACTCTATATGAATTTAGTCAGTTGTTCATGTGAAGTTTAAACTGAATATAGTGAAGGCAAAAGCCTACATCACAAACTTTGCATTTTACATACAAGCCTAACATTACCCAGCCTGGACTTTTAAACGTAGCTGGACCCAGAGTATTTGTCCCTCTGCCCCTTCTCCCTGGTTGCGGGCGCAAGAACAGAAACTCTACTTTTGTACAGAGACAAACTTTTATTGGCGGATCCATTCAGGATGGGCAATCCGACCATGCCCCCTCACCATTTGACATTTACACAGAGCGTGGCCCAATTACTGAATGCGACTTGAAAAAAAGGTTATAGATTTGAAAGTAACGCAGTTGACACGTTTGTTTCATAATTTTTGGGAGAAAGATTAAAAAAAGTCGTCAGAAAAATGTCCCGTCAAATCCTTACCTTGATTCCCCTCCCATTTGCCACCCATTCCTGAAACTTTCTGGATCTGTCATTGCATAGGCTTTAATGCGCAACGTAATCAATTCCGGATTTATTTTTCGGGCAGAAGTAAAATCTTCCCCCCCTCACTACTGAAATCTCCCTTATGCCTGTGCTTTGAATTGACTATAAAGTTGCATGTAAAATAATACACAGATGTAATAATGTATAGTGATGATACTGGTCAGTGAGTGAGTGAGCGATTGAGTGAGCTAATGCGTGAGTGGATGGATGAGTGATTGAGTGAGTAAATAAAGTATGTTTGTTTTTTGCTTGTATGTGCACTTGTTATAGCGCCCCTTCAAGCACTCTACTCAGAGGCGCTCCCGACTGCAGAGCGGACACTGCATCGGAATTTCACGCCGAAGTGCTGAGCAATTGCGAGTGAAGGACTTGCCCAAGGTCTCTACGCGGCGACTTAAGGTGGATTCGAACCTAGAACCTTCCGGTTTCAAGGCAACGACGCCACTACTACACCACCGCACCCCACAAAGTAAGTGAATTGCGTGAGTCAGATGAATGAGTTAAGTAAGTGAGTTATAGTCAGTAAAGGAGCCGGTGAGTAAGTGAATTGGGTGAGTGAATTAAGTCGGTAGGAGTGTTAGTTAGCAAGTGATTACTAGTCTTCCTGGAACGTGTGCTTCCAAGTTCCGTCCTTCGTCTGAATGCAATGGATCCGATCTGCGTTTACTTCTGCGAAGATGAACGTTCCGTCGTATGGCAATTGGACAAGACCGTTCTTGACGGCTTCAACAGACGCTGGACCACTGCAGTAAAGACCTAAACGAATTGCACACTCATAGCCTATAATTACATTGATGAATTTCTATTTGTATACATATATAGCTACTACAGTTTCTATGGCATCGTCGTTAGCAAGCTACTTTTTGGTTGCTTCACACACAGTCAACAACAGTGGCGGCGCTAGGGGGGTTAAGCCAAAAGGCTTAAAGGCTAAGACCCCCTAAAAAAGGCCATCCGGGTTTTTTACATGCAAACTTAAATATCTCCACGATTTTTGGCCGGATGACTTTAAAAAAAGGTCGTCAGAAATTTTTACGGATGAAAATGGAAATTTCCTCCTGGAGGTTTCAACCCTCCAAAACTGAAATCCTGGCGCCGCCACTGGTCAACAATAATCTAATCTAATAATAGTCTTTTTCTTTAATTGAGCGCCTGCAAAGCACTGCGCTTTACATGCAAAAGTTATGCAGTAATCTTAATTAACATCGGACTTAACTATGGGTTACTAACTGAACAGACAGCCTGCAATACACGGCGCTAATAGCAGCATATACAGGGTGGGCCAAAAAAAGACCCCCTTAGGTGTTTTGCCAATATCTTGACCAAAAGTAAGAATTTTGACATGAAATTTTACAGTCTTACAGACAATTCATATCTACATAATATTATGATGGCCAACTTTCATCAAAATATTTCAAACAAACCAAAAGTTATGCCACTATTATGAAGGCCACCCACCGTTTTTTGACGAATCAAAAACGTAACGCAACAAAAAGTAGGTTTTTGCCAATATCTTGGCCAAAAGTAAGAATTTCGAAATGAAATTTTGCAGGTCTATAGACAATTCATATTTACATAAGTTGGCCAGATTTCATAAAAATATTTCAAACAGAACAAAAGTTATATCACTTTTAGTGAGGCCACACTACGTTTTTTGATGATTCAAAAAAATCAAAAAACGGTGGGTGGCCTCACTAAAAGTGATATAACTTTTGTTCTGTTTGAAATATTTTTATGAAATCTGGCCGTCATATGCAAATATGAATTGTCTATAAACCTGTAAAATTTCATTTCAAAATTCTTACTTTTGGCCAAGATATTGGCAAAAACCTACTTTTTGTTGCGTTACGTTTTTGAATCGTCAAAAAACGGTGGGTGGCCTTCCTAAAAGTGGCATAACTTTTGGTTTGTTTGAAATATTTTGATGAAATCTGGCCATCAAGTGTAAATATGAATTGTCTTTAAGACTGTAAAATTTCATGTCGAAATTCTTACTTTTGGTCAAGATATAGGCAAAACACCTAGGGGGGTCTTTTTTGGGGCCCACCCTGTATATACAACGCATGTCCACCCAAGCGGGTCTCGAACTTGCTACCTCTCGCTCCCTACGCCCACGTTATCCATTACTCTACCGGTCAGCAGCCAGCATTCAGCGTTAGAGTTCGATAGAAAGTACGGTTATTAAAGGCACAAAACCTTTTGTCTCTTGTATGAAAGACTGTTCCATGCGCTTGAGCCAGCGACCAAAAGGTCTGATCACCTGTTTCGGATTTTGTTGAGGTAGCCTAATGGATACATTCTGCCGACTTGGACCTACAGCTGAGAAAGCACGACGCTGATAGGTTGAGGTTCCAGCACGAGGTACCAACGGGTCCCCGTTGGTGGAAGAGCGAAGGGCAAGTAACTTATAGAGTCAAGTGCAAAGCCGTAGGAGGCGGGTCCAGATGGGCAATTCCCCCCCCAAATTTCGAGCAAATGTGTTTTTCGGGTCAAACAGGCACGGGCGGACAAACGTTTTTGGGCAAACAGGCATGGGAAGATTTTTTCGGGCACACAGGGGTAAAACAACTGTAGGCTATTTTCTGAAGATTTGTTCGAAATGACTAAAAAAGTCATCAGTCATTTCGGTTAGGAAATCGTTAAATTTCGGGCTGGGAAATCGAAATGACGGTCCGCAAAAAATGTATACAAAGAAGTATACTTTTTGGGAAAAGTCAAATCTTTGCCCCCTGTCGAAATGTCCCCCTACGCCTATGGTCAAGTGACTCTGCACATGCAGGTAATCTTACTAATCTTACTGTGGTTTGACAGTCGCTAAGAACCAACAGATGAAACGAGGTCTTTAAAGATGCTGCGACCATTACCTTCACTGGCTTCCTGGGGAGTGGCGTCTATCGCCTGCCATCCGCCAAATCCATCCGGTAGATCAGGTCTTAACATCCAGACTTCATTCCATACGTGGAAGTTCCTGGAGAAGAAATTCAAAGGAAAATAACTGTGATGATTGATTGATAGACTGATTGACTGATTGATTGAGTGATTGAGTGATTGACTGACTGACTGATTGAGTGATTGAGTGATTGACTGATCGATTAATTGACTGATTGATAGACTGATTGATTGACTGACTGACTGATTGATTAATTGACTGATTGATAGACTGATTGATTGACTGACTGACTGATTGATTAATTGACTGACTGATTGATTGATTGACTGATTGACTGACTGACTGATTGATTGACTGACTGACTGATTGATTAATTGACTGATTGATAGACTGATTGACTGACTGATTGACTGACTGATTGATTGATTAATTGACTGACTGATTGATTGTCTGATTAATTGATTGCTTGCTTGATTGATTAACTGACTGATTGATTGATAGACTGATTGATTGATTGCCTAACTAATTGAGTGACTAACTGACTGATTGATTGATTGATTGACCAATTGATTGAATCTTTGATTGATTGATGGACTAATTGATTGATTAACTGATTGCCTGCAATTCACATAATTACCTAATCTTTTTCAGACTATTTGGACCAAGTTCTCTGCGTAGCATCTCTGATTTGACATGAACTCCGAAAGACGCCCATATAAATTCACTAGATACAATGCAATACAATAGAATACAAATTTTACAATACAATACAATGCAATACAATACAATGCAATACAATACAACGCAATACAATACAATACAATACAATGCAATACAATACAATACAATGCAATACAATACAATACAACACAATACAATACAATACAATGCAATACAATACAATACAATACAATGCAATACAATACAATGCAATACCAGATAGTGTCTTGGTTGTATTTGTCGAGTGGCTTTCCGCTTGCATCCCAGTAACTGTCAACGGTTAGGCTTCCATCTGTGTCATGCGCGCACACGAAATTCGTAACACTACGACTCGGAATGCCAAGTGCTCTACTGACTACAAACAGAAACGCAGGTCAGAGTCACAGGGTTCTAATCCTGCAACGTTCGGCGCATTAAGTGCAGGTCTAAATGAAGTTGTGCAACTGTTAAAGCAGTCTTTGGTAGTTGAACATACATGTAGTTTAAAACGTTCACTGCCATCCTATTGGAAAGAATCTGACCGTGGAGGATGGAAAATCAAAGAAGAGGTTGTGCAGTTCTAAAAACCACGGAGGATGGGAAGGTAGAGAATCCTTGGGCAGCCGATTGAAGGGCACCACAACCCAGAACCGAGAACACCGAAAGTCAGTGAAAGGCGCAACCCATGGTATGATGGAGCCAAGGGCGGATCCAAGGGGCCAATCCGGCCATGCCCCCATATCAAAAGTGCAAAGGACGTGGCCCCTCACAATTTGATTTCAACAAGTTTTGAATTAATGCATTCGGGATAAGGCGAGAGAAAAAAGCAGCACAATATGACCAGAGAGGCAATAGTATATTGTATATTCCGGAGAAATAAGGACTTGATGGCTAAAAACAGGTCATCACTTATTTGCAAAGATCACCAAAATTTATGTTGGCCCCTTTTCTGTATCCGCCCCTGGACGGAGCAGAGTCGACTGGATTCATAATAGAAAATAAGGGTCGGGTTCTGAAACTAAATAAACTGCTGGATAGGTGAGGAATTGCAAGGCTAAAGTTTTCTTTATACAGGAAGCTAAATGGCAAACTTGGAAACACCTCAATAAGACTGAAGCGTAAGATATTAGCTAGCAAGGTCCAGCAAAGACTGCATTTCGAAAAGTTCACCACTAGAGTGTGCAGATAAGAGCGTGAATTAAAGCACCGCTTGATGGGGAGCCAGTGCAAAGCATCCCAAATAAAGGAAGTCACATGGCGAACCTGGGGTCGCTTAAATGAACGAGTGAGGGACAGAATGGACAACTGGTTGAAAGAGATACATCACGGAAGATTCACTGACTGCTGGTGACCAGGGCAGAGAAGACCCAGCACTGTCCATATCTGACAGGTTCTCTCGTTTTCCAGTATTCCTCCAGAATGGCGACGCTTCCATTCCAGGCGACTGGAGATGTACCATCGGAATAGTCACCCTCCCAATTTCCGACCAGCACTCCGTTGTCATCTTGCGCGTTCGTCTACAACGAAAAGAATATAAAGAACTCGGATGGTAGGAAAGAAGATAGTCTCGCAGATAATTGTCTATAGTTGTCGATCGCCCGAAACCATTTAGACCAGCGGTTCCCAACCCGTCGCCCGCGGGGCAAAAGTGGCCCGCCAGGCCCACAAAAATGGCCAGCGGCATCTCAGTGAATTAAGAAAAATATATGTAAAATTGACAATTTGGACATGATAGAATATATAATTCTTATCTAATACAAGAAGAAGAAGAAGAAGAATACAAATTATTTTATTTGGACGTTAATAAATCGCATCAAATATTCTTTTTTGATTCAATTATAACAATGTTATATGCCTTTAGTTAATTAAATTTTAGATTTGTGGCCCTCCTAATGTCCTTCATCTAAGAAAAAGTGGCCCTCGTGTCCTTCAAATTAGAAAAAGTGGCCCGACAGTCAAAAAAAGGTTGGGTACCACTATTTTAGACCCTCAGGTCGACCCAAGGCCGTAGCTATGGGGTGTTTTAGGTGTTTGAACATCCCCGGATTGGAAAATGTAAAAAAATATAATGCATTTGCGAGCACATGATATAAAAAGCATGAAATAAAACCATGAAAACACACCCGAAATGGAATTTTTAAAAAAAATTAATTAATTAGTGACATTTAGGGAAATTTCGTCCGGATGACTAAAAAAAGGTCATCAGTTTTTTAGGAAGACAAATTGTGACATTTTTTGAAGATTTCGTCCGGATGACTAAAAAAAGGTCATCAGTTTTTTAGGAAGACAAATTGTGACATTTTTTGAAGATTTCGTCCGGATGACTAAAAAAAGGTCATCAGTTTTTTAGGAAGACAAATTGTGACATTTTTTGAAGATTTCGTCCGGATGACTAAAAAAAGGTCATCAGTTTTTTAGGAAGACAAATTGTGACATTTTTTGAAGATTTCGTCCGGATGACTAAAAAAAGGTCATCAGTTTTTTAGGAAGACAAATTGTGACATTTTTTGAAGATTTCGTCCGGATGACTAAAAAAGTTATCAGTTTTTAGGAAGGGAAATTTGGTGAAGCACCCCCCGAAATAAAATCCTGGCTACGGCCTTGGGTCGACCAACAACGCTAGCTGACTCCTACAGTCATTCACACATCCATCAGTTATTCACCGTATCTGAAATATCAGCATATTTTTCAGCATATTGCCGTCTTAGGCTACCTATAAGCTCAGGTGTCGAGTTTTCTTCATAAAAAATAGGCCTACGGTAGGACTAGGCGACCCAAGCTACAAGGTCTCACGGTACCTAGAATTGATACCTTGCCAGCGAAAGTTTTATAATGAGAATGTTGGATGATTTTGCTTAAATGTTTCTATTTTTAGTTCCTCTGTGAGCTACAGTGCGCTTGGTGATAATTAGAGTCTAATAAAGACTGTTTATAATTTTCTTCACTCATCCTAAGATAGATTCAACAGACATATTGTACAAAGACAATCTTAGGCATATTATATTTCATTTGATTAATTGCTTTGCTTTTTGAACAGGGTGGTTTCAAGGCAATGACGCCACCACTACACCACCGCGCCCCACATGTGTGCTGAACGTTCATTCTGCAGCCGTTTCTGTTTTCTATAAGTCTGCTCACCATTGCGGATATCTTTCGGACGACGTGTATTGAATTTCCACGAAGACTTGAATTCAAACCCGAATCATCCAAGAGGAGCATGGCCACTTCAAGAACGAAATCCTCGAACTGAAATGGTCAACATAAGACTAACGTAAGAGAAGGCATATGTCATTTAAAGGTAAATGTCTGTCCTATTATCATGCAAGCCTCCGATTCTGTTAATGTTGAATATTTTTATTATGCGTTATCTCATCATCACTGTCATCAGCTTATCTGCCTAAATATATGTATTCGAATCTGGCCTCATATCTTTCCACCAATGTGTATCCATGCCAGTGGCGTAGCGAGGAATTTTTTATGGGGGAGTTTGGGAAGTTTATGGCCTGGACGGATGCCATTTCTGACACCAACCCAACAGTATTACAGTAAATAAAAAGGGAATAAAGTAACAAAGGGAATAAAGTAAGAAAAACCAATTGTTACCACAAGCAACTATTGCTTTGTTTTTTCTTATTTAAGTGGATAAATAACCTTTAAAAAAACTTTTTCCAAGGTCAATGGAGGGCGTTTTAACCCATGAAACCCCTTGACCCGTTTCCGCAGGCATTTAAAAAATAAAAACCATCCTTTTCTGTCAGATCGGTAACGCGTCTGAGGAGTTTCTCATGAACAGGCGCTATAGAAATTTACGATTACAATCACGATGAAGCTGCCTAACCGAGAATGGAGGTCGCTATTATGCTGATGTGGTCTAATGGGAATCTCCTTGGCATGCCCGGGGCCGTAGCTAGGGTGATGTTTTGGGTCTTTGAACCCCCACAAATGAAATAATGTAAAAAAATGACGTAATTCATCTAGTACATGATGTAAGAGTTAACGGGCTCTTTAATTTTGATACTCTTATTTCTATGTTATATGTTACAGTAGATCTAGATTAGATCCAACAGTGAGAGCTCAGAACTCTCAAAACCCGTTAGTCAGTTGACTCGGTTGCATTTCGGCTTGTTTAGATAAACACCCCGCCCCCAAATAATAAAATCCTGGCTACGGCCTTGGGCATACCGATTTGTGCAGGATGCCATTAGAGTTTATAACATTTCAACGGATTGGATCCATAGGGATGGAGCGTTTGTTCAGCAATTACATAGTCGCTCTATCCCTATTATTGACAGTATAGCAGACTTGCATGAGCCTCTGCTGGTCCATGCATATGACTCTTTCAGACCGACCTATTTACCTCAGCATTAGCTCCTACTACAACCGACAGCAAACGCTTGCTTTCAACAGTGGCGTAGACAAGGAGGGTTTCGGGGGTTAACCCACCCCCCCATTGGCCTAGGGACAACGTTTTTAAGGTTATTTATCCACTTAAATAAGAAAAAATAGAACAAACTACTTGTAGTAACAATTGTTTTTCTTACTTTATTGACTTTGTTACTTTATTCCTTTTTTATTTACTGTAATACTGTTGGGTTGGTGTCAGAAAGGGCATCCGGCCAGGCAAAAAGAACAACCCCCATCATAAATTTCTGGCTACGCCACTGGCTTGCGAGTTGTTATATCTCGTAATATTGTAATCGTAACCTCCAAATTTCTAAAGTGCCACTCGAAACCAAAGCGCAGGGCACCAACTTATTCACGGGCACTGCCTTACCTGTCCAAAGTTCCAAGGCATTGCTGAGATATGAAGCAACGTTCCGTAGAAGATCCTTCCGCAGTCGTTAAGGACGTATTCGTTTCTTGAAGATTCGTCGCTCATGTAGACCTGGTCATCTGCAGAGAAAACGCACCCACAGTCCAACAGCAGGTCGTTCATTCATTCATTCATTCATTCATTCACTCATTTAATGCAGTGCCCGTACTGATTAGTCCTGGCAGCTATGACCAAGGGACGACCCTAACCCAAATGGTGTAACTGGCAAAGCATGACTTATTATTTTTTTGTGTCTTCTGATCCACTCAATTTTTTAACCTATATCACAGCCCAATAATATGAACCACCAGAGTTTTTCTTTCGACTGAGCTATTTATCATTAATTTTTCTGGTAGGCCTACATTAAACCTGGATGATATTCAATATTGGGAAATGGCCAAAGATGTGAAAACATATAAGTGTTAAAGCACAGCTTTTGTGAAAATGGCGCCTCTGCAGATAGTTGAGCTCAGCCAGGGCTTTTTTAAACGTGCAGTTGTCCACAAAATGTGCAGTTCTAAATGGATTTGTGCAATTGTAGAAGCACTTCTGTACAGTTAAAACTAGCAAAAAGGTCATTGTCCTCCGATTGGATGGGAAAGGAAGGAAGGAGTTGTGCAATTCTAGAAATTTCTTAAAAACAGCCCTGAGCTCAGTCAATCGCCTAAGATCGGCCCAGGCTATGACACTCATACTGTATAAGTAACTTACAGCAACGAACTAAATTGTAAACTGCACTTAAATATAGATCGTCTAATGTATTCTTACCAACACACCAAGGGTTGAACAATATGTAGACAGGGAAACTGTGCGGATGGCGAAAGACCTGGGAGTCGCCTTCAACTCGAAAGACCGTGTCGAAACTGAACTTCCATTTGTTTACAGCCAAGTTAGGCGGTGTGAGGATTCTTATCGTAAACGTGTCTCCCTCCTGAGTCACAGCCCTGGCTCCCCATTTCTTAGGTTCGTCTGCGTCGGATAGCAACAACACAATCTGTGTTCCGCGATTCTCTCGCGGATTGTCACCTGAAAAGAAACCAATTTCACTTTAATGCAGGACATCTACGTATTACTATTGAAACAAATTGTGGGGCGCGGTGGCGTAGTGGTGGCGCCATTGCCTTGAAGTCGGAAGGTTCGAGGTTCGAATCCACCTCAAGTCGCCGCGTAGGGACCTTGGGCAAGTCCTTCACTCGCAATTGCTCAGCGCTTCGGCGTGAAACTCCGATGCAGTGTCCGCTCTGCATTCGGGAGCGCCTCTGAGTAGGATGCTTGAAAGGGCGCTATAACAAGTGCACATACATGCAAACAAACAAATTATTGTGGGTGGTTTTGTCCATGTGTTTGGACTATAATAAATTGAAAATAGCATTTCAGGAAATTCATCAAATCGCCTACATACGCGGGCAACTATTGATAGTTTTGTGAATAGTTGGAATAATAAATTAAAACCAAAATTGCAATACTGTTCGTACTTTTGCAGTGCCAGTCCAAAGCGTGAATGAAGGAGGAGGGTGACAGAAATGATCTTTGCAATCACACATTGTCTTTAAACTGAGACTTCTGTTATACTACATGCAAGTCGACCTTATGGTCTTATGCGATGTAATTAATCTGCGCTTGTCAGATGCATATAAAAGCAGTTTACTTACTTACTTATTACTGACCTATTCAATTACATACCTACCTACTTACTTACTTATTACTGACATATTCACTTACTTTCCTACCTACCTACTTACATATTCACTTACTTACCTACCTACCTACCTACCTACTTACTTACTTATTACTGACATATTCACTTACTTTTCTACCTACCTACTTACATATTCACTTACTTACCTACCTACCTACTTACTTACTTACTTACTTGCACAATGACTGACTGACAAACTTGTTTGCTTACTTACTCACCTACTTACTTACTTGCTTGCTTGATTACTTACTTACTTACACACTCACTTACTTGTTTATTTCTTTACTTATTTACTTACTTGCTTGCTTACTTACTTACTTACCTCGACTACTAAGGGACTAAAATTATCAAAACCAGTATTGCAACACTAACGGAACCTCATTAGCATCCACTCTGTGTGCGAGGCCATAGCTGCTAACTTTGAGAGGTGAGTGAATAATAGGCTTCAACATCCATTCATCTGCCATTCTGGTACAATAACTATAGAATAGTTATGGACTCAGATCATTTTCTATCGCATAGGCTACTGCTGTCTGTCAACAGTGGTGTGTGTCTAAACTTTGTAAAGGTTACATGTTGTAGTCTAAGTTTGCTGGCTTCGATGTCTTCACGAAATTCAACCAGGGTCGGATCCAGAGGGGCCAATCCGGCCATGACCCGCCCCCCCCTCATTTAAAAAGTGCATGGACGTGGCCCCCATGGTTTCAACAAGCCATTAAATCAATGCAGCAGGAGAGAAAAGTAGGATACTAGAGAGGCCGTAGTATATTAATATTATTGCTTCTGCAGAGATTGCTTCAACCAAGATGACTGATGACTTCAAATGGGTCGTCAGTTATTTTGGCAGGGAAAGCCGGTATATTTTTAAGACATTTCGACCAAACGACTAAAAAAAAGGTCATCAGATTTTCTGGCAAGCAAAGATCACCGACAATTTTACCCCTCCCTTCGAATATTTTTTTTATCCACCCTTGAGGACACCCAAGGCCCAAGCCGCTCGTTTCTATTTGTCTCACATTTTTATATCCTGCGAATAACACAACAATGATTAGCAAATGTTCGGTTAAAGCTTGATTTTCAAACCGTTCGTTCGTTCTACCAGCAAATGATGTTGGAAACTTTACTCCGTGGGTTCTCTTTTTTGCCGGCCATCGATGTCATTGCTAAGTTCTCATAAAAGCAATTTTTATTCAATGTGCTTCTATAATCTATATACACGTAGTGTTGACCAGTGGCGTAGCCAGAAATTTATGATGGGTTTTTGGGGGGTTTCCTTCCTGACACCAACCCAACAGTAAATAAAATGTGAACATAGTAACAAATGGAATAAAGTATGAAAAACAATAACAGTTACTGCAAGCAACTGTTTTTTTTTCTTATTTAAGTGGATAAATAACCTTTTAAAAACTTTTTCCTCAGCCAATGAAGGGTTTAACCCCCGAAACCCATTGGCTACGCCACTGGTGTTGAAAGAATAAAGTAATACCGAAGTCGAAGATGAGTCTGACGTCATCTTTCTGACTGTCAAACGGTCTATCGAATCTGATTACGATGTCGAAAGGTGTTCCCCTACGTATGACGAGACATGGCTCGATGGTCACCGGGTCGGCCGCTGTCGGAGGAGTAGCTGCGGGCGGACTTGACCCATCTTTAGTCGTACATGTAGGAGGACTAGGAGTTGGAGGGGGCGCCTGCCTCGGCTGGGTCAGCTCGTATCGGTCCGTGTGATGGGCTTTAGCATTCTCAGCGATCTGTAGGTCAACACTAACGACCTTCAGTAGAGCCGCCTCAACATTTGATTTGAAATCACCTGTGCAAACAAGTGTGTGTTTAAATAAAAGCGGTGTTTACGCAATGCAGTGTTACATTGTAAGGAACAAATCGCTGTGAAAATCAGAAGTTTTGCCAATTGTTTTAGTAGGCCTACGGTAACCCAAATTTGATAGTATAAGTTGAATTGTGTGAAATTCGCATAATTTTTAAGGGAGGGGACAAACCCATGACATATCTTTGCAGATTCATGTTCTTTTTCTATTCCGAACTAATGCCAGAAGGATAACTCGCTCAGCAGTATTAATTGTTAATAAGTTTACAGTTATTATTATTATTATTATTATTATTTATTTTTTTATTTTTTTTTGCCCCGAGGTATACAAGATCCCTCAGGGACTTCGCTACCGCCTAATATAAAATCAGGAAAGGCCCTATTCAAATTCGGTGTTCTGATCGGCGAAAATGCCCCTGAAGGCAACTGCGTTGAAGCGTTGTATCATCAGCGAGATTCGCTGGAACAAAAATGTTGTTTCTCGTGGCTCCCCCGATATAGTGCTTAGCTTTTGTCCCAGGTCCGAAAGGAACGTCAATCCTTCGTTGTTGATCGGACCCAGAGTTTCGAAAGCGTTATTATTATTATTATTATTATTATTATTATTATTATTATTATTATTATTATTATTATTATTATCATCATCATCATCATCATTTATTTCCGTTTCAAACTGAGCAACACCAATTGGCTGTGCGTGATGAGCAGTGAACGCCTGACAAACACACGCATACTGTGCTAATAATGATTCCCACAACTAAAACTAATTATTATTATTATTATTATTATTATTATTCGTATTATTATTATTAATTTATTATCATTCGTCAGCTGCTTGATAAAGCTTTGGGAAGTTTATAACTGTGAATAAAAAACAGTCAATAACCTTGCTATATTAACGACGCAATAGGCAGGGACATCCTGCTTGGGCTGTAAGTCTTAGGCTTCGGTGACCTAATAATAGGGAATCTCTTAGGCTGGCATAATAGTTTATTGGTGCAGGATCTTGGGAGCCATCAAAGTCTAGAACATGTCAACTAGATGGATCTAATTTGATGGGACCTGGCAATTGTGTGTTCAGGAATAATTGTCGCTATAATATGTTGACAGTATACTGTAGAGACATGTTGAGCGCATTTAACACTTTTAGACAGGTCTATTAACTACAGCGTTTGGTCATTATGTTCGACTGTTACGAGGATGTAGTAATGTAATAATGAAATAATGGTGCTATGCTAAGAACTCAGTGAGAGCTATTCAACAAAATACTTCCAATTTTGACTGTAGCTTATGAGAACTAATGGTGTACATTTAATATTTATATTATTATTACTACTACTACTGCTGCTGCTGCTGCTGCTACTGCTACTGCTACTGCTACTGCTACTGCTACTGCTGCTACTACTACTACTACTACTACTGCTGCTGCTCCTACTACTACTACTACTACTACTACTACTACTACTACTACTACTACTACTACTACTACTACTACTACTACTGCTGCTACTACTGCTACTACTACAACAACAACAACCCCCATTACTCATACCAATGTTTTAACCATTTTTACATTATTACTTCTGTAATTTTATTGTAGGCCTACTATTTTTGCATTTTAAGCGCACATTAAATATAAAATGACCGAATTTGAATTGATTTAGATCCTGACACACTACACACACTAGCCATCTCAACGTGCTGATGACAGCAATGTATACACACACACATCAGACTCACCATTTGGTTCTGGAGCAGTCGGCGGAGCTGGCAGACTCTCACTTTCGTTTCTGGTTCCCTTGTCACCGTGGCCTTCATCGCGTGATACGACCGGCTGTGGAGTTGGCAATCCATTCTCCTTCCTCACGTCCTCTCCCGCAACTGGGGTGACCGCATAAACCCTGTCGGCCTTTCCGTTAACACAGCCCATCGCTCAGAGCGAGGTGTGCTTGACACGCACTGACGAAATGAACCTATTTGTATGCATGGCCAAATGCAGACTGTGTTGAAAAGCAGTGAACTGTGACTACTATTTTGGTTCAAGTATGTCGATTATAAAAATTGTATGTATCTATGTATGCACACGTATATCTATGTGTGTATATATATAAATATATATATATGTATGTATAGTTGTATGTATGTATCGCATGCACGTATGTGTCTGGATTTGCAGTCCATAAAGTGCATTATAGTCTCACCTCAAAAGCCCACAGCCGAACCTATGTCATTATAATAATATATTATAGTCTGGTCTAAACCGCGCTGCCCAACATCGCTGAATGCCAATGCGGAATTTCTATAAAACATTTCGGCAAAGCTTCATAGCCCGACCACGTGTTCGGAAAATATACACAGACAAACGCCTTGAGGCTGTCCAAAAATTCTATTACGTATACGCAGGGAATGGGTTACAGAGTTCAGGCGATCTGCCGACGGGTGCTTGCGTCGGGAAGGAGTCTCGACAAAATTAACGTACGCAAGATTAATCAATCAATCGTAATTTATATAGCGCCCCTTCAAGGCAGCTACTCGGAGGCGCTCCCGGCCGAGATCGAGCGAAAAAAAGTCCTGAACAGTTTGTGAAATTGAGAAGAGCTTGGGAGGTGTCGCATAGTCAAGGGAAGCCCATTCCAGGTCGTTGGACCAACCACAGAGAACGAACGCCTCTGCATTGTTGCAGAGCGAGTGAAAGAAGCCATTAAGTCACCATGGACAGCAGAGCGCATGCAGTGCGCGGCGGCCTATGCAAGTGGAATGTACAATTATGACGGGTGGAGGGCTGGGTTAAGGAAATTTTCCGAAAACCCTAATTTCACGGGTGGCGTACCGGTGGAGGTCGGAGTGTGGTGAGTGTGGTGTGGTTGTGGCCGGAGCGGGTCGAATCCTAAATTTCCCGGGCAACGCCGGGTACCCCAGCTAGTCTTACTTAAACGATACAGCTATGTATTGCCATGGCCCACGCTGACTACATTCGCCGGTCAATTAATTTAAATCTATGGAAATTAATGTTTCTCCATGTCTGGGCATGCTACTTCTCGTAGCGACTAGAAACAGCTGCGCTAACCCTCCGCAAATATACTGGAGCGTCACCTGATGCAGCCAAATTGCTGCCATCAGCTCTTAGAGCCATTCAGGTGTTCAGAGGTTTTTTGTTGGCAACGGTCACAAAATCTTTTCAACTGCCACCAAGTGCGTGTCGTGTAATTGCGGCTCCATGGCCACTGATCACCAGAAAAAATTTGGCAGCAGGATAATAAATAAAACGTTATGCAATGTGTTGTATAACAGTATTATATATTTAAGCATTTACAAAGAGAGAATAAGTGAACGGAAGAGACAGGCCGAAGAATTGAGGAGGAAGGGAGTGTGGCAGTGGCGGCGCTAGGGGAGCTGGGGGCTAAACCCCCCTACACGAGGCCCAGCCCCCCCCTAAAAAGGGCCATCCAAATTTTTTACATTGAAATATCCACGATTTTCGGCTGATGACACTAAAAAAGAGGTCGTCAGAAATTTTGGCGGCGAAAAATTCGGTCGATGACTAAAAAAAGGTCGTTGGAAATTTTGACGGATGAAAATGTGAAATTTTCGCCCCGAAGCTTCAGCCCCCCCCAAACTGAAATCCTGGCGCCGCCACTGGAGTGTGGTATGTCAGATGTTGGGTGAGAGTCTATAGATGTAAAAACGATGGAAACGAAATAAAAAACGGAAAAACCTCGTTTTATTCGAAAAATAAAAAAACGGAAAAATGACAAAAAACGGAAACGGAAAATAATTTGACTTTGCAGCATCTTCAGCTGCATTTTTAACTTTAAAGCTTTGTTTATCCAATTTTATCTTAATCGGCAAATAACACAACTTTATTAGTAGGCCAGACTTATTTATAAGTGAAATTAAGCTACAACTTTTTCCTTAAAACTTTGGTCAAATAAGAAATTGAGAAAAATTAAAGGTAGGCCCCTATTCAAATTCTTTCAAATTTAAATTGTGAACCTAAGTTCTCATAAGATCATGCTGATCAACATAACGCAATTAGAATCTAATCAGAAGTAAAGGCTATAGATATGCAGGCCTACTAAATTAAATAATAGTACATACAATTTTTACTTAAGCTATAATAGCCTAGGCCTAAGAGGTTTGTATCAAAATAACACTTATAAATTTAATTTCTTGTAGTGACTTACTATATGCATGTATTTATAAAATGATGAGGTTAAGCAAAAAATGGCATATAAGTTAAACTAGCCGATTTCTTGAGAATATGGTGAAAAACAAAAGGAATATCAAACAAAGATAAAATTAAGACAAATAATAATAGACAGTAAATAAATAAATGAAGAATGCTGCATAAATAAAGCTACACGAAACCCCCCAAAAAGGAATAAAACGGCACGAAAAATAAAAAAGTAACGACGTTTTTGGGAGAGAACAAACACGAAAAAACCGTTTTAAACAACTATGGATGAGATATAACCAGCATGCCCTATATTACAGCTCCGCGCCAATTTATTTATTTATTAGTAGCACTAATATAGCGCTCCTTCAAGACAAGTTACTCAGGACCGCTCCCGACCAAACCATAGCTAAAAAGGACAGTCCTAACTAAGGCTGGAGATGAACATGCTGAAGTGATTCCTGGGGGTTTACTATCAAAACCGCGCACACAAAACCTCGCACACCAAACCGCGCACACAAAACCGCGCATCACAAAACCGCGCACTATCATTACCGCGCACGATCATTACCGCGCACGAACGTTACCGCATTCAAGTATTTAAACTTGCATCAGATCGAAAAATACCTTCATCCAACTTCTATTTAAGCGGTGTCACGACAACTGGTCTACAGACAACTCGTCAAACGACAACTTGTTTACAGACAACTGGTCCAGTGCTTGAGAAATGGAAGCTGGATTAAATTATTTTACAGGTGAAATGGAGTCTGGATTGATGAAAAACGCAAGAGAAACTGAGGCTGGATGAAGGTTCTTTTACAGGTGAAATAGAAGCTGGATTGACGATAATAACGCATGAGAAATGGAAGTTGGATGAAGGTATTTTAAGATATGAAATAGAAGCTGGATTGACGAAATTTACGCATGAGAAATAGAAGCTGGATGAAGGTATTTTAAGATATGAAATAGAAGCTGGATTGACGAAAATAACGCATGAGAAATATAAACTGGATGACGGTATTTTTAGATATAAAATAGAAGCTGGATTGACGAAAAAAACGCTTAAGAAATGGAAGCTGGATGAAGGTATTTTTAGAGGCTGGATTGACGAAAATAACGAACGAGAAAAAGAAGTTGGATGAAGGTATTTTTGGATATGACATAGAAGCTGGATGCATGTTGAAATACTTGAATGCGGTTATGATCGTGCGCGGTAATGATCGTGCGCGGTAATGATAGTGCGCGGTTTTGTGATGCGCGGTTTTGTGTGCGCGGTTTTGTGTGCGCGGTTTTGTGTGCGCGGTTTTGACCGGATACCATTCCTGGGCACTAGCTATAGGCAAAGTGCCACATGAGCTGCACTTTTATGTAGAATTGCGCACTAAAAGGCCCTGCAAGTTTAGTGAGCATTTTGCCCACAGTAGTGTACTATAATTATAGGCCTTTGTTTATATGAAGGCCTATAATTATATGCATTATACTGCTACTTGCGCACTACGGCTGGGTATCTCTAACGATCTTCACATGAAGCCCATTCGAGATGACATCTGACCACTGGAAAACGCATTCCCAGTCCGACGAGAGAAATTGTAGTTAGCTAACTATTGCTACTAAAGAGTTCATATGAGAATCAAGAAGCAATAGGCTAATCCTGCATGACGGAATTATGGAGAGACCATGACATTCAAAATCGGAAAGGGGTTAGGCAGGGTTGTATGCTGTCCCCGATTCTGTTTAACCTATATGCAGAAAGAATAATACGGATGGCGGGATTGGAAGGGGCTGAGGAGGGAGTTAGGATAGCAGCGAAGATACTAAACAACCTAAGATATGCCGACGACACAACGCTCCTGGCGGGAAGGAAAGACGATCTTGCAGAGCTTATAAGACGACGAAAGAAGGAAAGTGACAGCGCAAGGTGACGATTCTACGCTTACACGGATCTTACAAACATAATTATATGATAGTTGTTGCAACATTAGTTCGATATGGTCATGCATAAATGAAAGAAAAGTCACTTAACTTACCGTCCGTGGCTATACGTATAGGTCCTGCTGTCGTATTTTAAAAGCCAAGTTCTATTAATATATTATTCCAAAGCATGAGATCTTAAAAGGACCATGCTGCCTGCTTCAACCAATAACCTCTTCTCTTTGGTTCCTGCAGCCTTTACTAACGCCCCTGGCTAGCCTAGGCTATAGTCGCATGGGTGATGAGTTATCCTTGCCAGGGACTGCGATTAATTATAGGCTATATAAGTATATATACGCTACAACGCCTTCATCGACCTAATTCATGTTATGGGCCTATAGGCCTGTTTGTCAGCATTATTTGGGTCGATGAACCTTCCAGAAAGACCATGCGTGGTTGCAAGATACAGCCTATCATATATTCAGTCCATTATATTGTGATCCGTTGCACGAGTTCTTGCAGAGGCAAGATTGTCTGCTTTAACCAACGTCGTCTGCTTGTGGGTTTCTGGCTTTTTTAATGCCCATAGGCCTATATAAGTTTACCACTCCACTCCATCATAATTTGTCAGCGAACCTCGGATGCTACTTGTCTGACTGTTCGGATCACACGGCCGTAGCTAGGGAGTGTTTTGGGTGTTTGAACACTCCCCGAAATGGAAAATGTGAAAAATAATATAATGCATTTACGATCACATAATGTAAAAACCATGAAATAAAACCATGAAAACATCCCCCCCCCAATATGCCAGATGACTAAAAAAAGGTCATCTATTTTTTAAGAAGGGAAATTGGTGACTGAAACACCCCTCCCGCCAAATCAAATCCTGGCTACGGCCTTGTCGACGGATCATGACCCCTACAATTCTCGACTTTGTTTAATAGAGCGCCTGTGAATTAGCTGGTTCCAGAACCTTCTATTACTGAGTACTAGAAGTCTCTGGTTCCAGCTACTAAGCTTTTTGGGCGCTGTACAAATTACGATTTTACGAATACGATTACTGTTGTCTTGATCTGGATCGAATTCTGATTTTACTTGTCTGTCGACTCTGTGTTGATTGAGCGCCCGTGAATAACAGGGCGGTTACAGTGACTTGGGTTTTTCTAAGAATCTCGAGAATGTACATGTATGATTACGTGAGATTTAAATAACCATTACTACGCAGTAAAGCATAAGCAACAGACGTGTAGACACAAACAGTCAAAGCTGATTTACATATATGCTGCACTGGCGTGGGCCTACGTGTGACTACGTTTGCCTACATGTACCCAAAAAGACCTTGCTAGACCAAAACAGGTTTATATTATGTGAGCATATAATTCTGGCCTATAGACAATTACAGGACTACATGGACCCACATAAGAGTTTGTTTGGGTATACATAGGCCGTCACGCGTACGAATTGTCCTACGCCGGTGTCACAAAATAGAGTATTCCCCCGTATTAATTGTATCCCCCAAATTAAAAAAAGTCGAAAAAACCGCTTCCGCGTGTATTTTTTGGGCAAATTAATTTTCATCTGCTTTGTTTTGAACAATGACACTAACAGGTATGTTTATTCCTACTAGATAATTTGTTTTGCACTGTTTTTAGAGCACTTAAAACATTTAAAACACTTGAGAACACTCAGAGTCACTAAATAAATTCGAGTTGCCTTTATCTGAGCATTGCTTAGGACACTTAAAACAATTAGAGTCACTTTAAATTTTGATTACAGCATACATTTTTTTTGTGCGCATTTTTCAAAAAAGGGGATAGAATGGTTTATCCCCCCCGGATAGTATAGACCGGTTAATTCCATCCGGTGGGATAGATTAATTCATCCCCCCGGATAGCTTTCAGGGGGGATACTTCGTTTCGTGTCACCGGCCTACATAGGCCTAGGGACATTAATAAAGCCAGAAACCCAAGAGCAGACGACATTGGTTAAAGAAGACAATAGCCTCTGCAAGAACTCGTGCAACGGATCATAATATGATAGACTGAATAATATATGTTAGGCATGATCTTTCAACCACGGTCTGGAAGGTTCATCGACCCAAATAGTGCTGACATGATTTATAGGCCTATAGACCCATCTGGTCTTGATAGTCCCAACTGGCTTGATAGTCTTGTTGGTCCTCCATAACAGAAAATTACATTGGCGTTTGAATTTCTCATTGTTATTATTTTCAATCTGACAAACCGCATTACGATAGCAATTCATAGGATCAACGAATGATATTAAGTCCGTGACGTAGCCACTGACTTAATATCGTTAAAACCCACCATTGGCTTATGGAAAAAGTTTTTTTAAGGTTATTTATCCACTTAAATAAGAAAACCAATTGCTTGATATATTATAGCAATTGCTTTCTTACTTTATTCCCTTTGTTACCTTATTTCCTTTTTATATACTGTAGCCTAATACTGTTGGGTTGGTGTCAGGAAGGGCATCCGGCCAGGCAATAAAACCCCCAACACCATCATTAATTCCTGTGCTATGCCACTGTATTAAGTTGTTGCCGGAGTCGAATTTAGGCCTAACTGTCGCCAGCATTGCAAGTCGTTCATCACGCCCTATAGATACTGCTCGTTTTACCAACGCCATCTGCCGATTGGAAGGTTGAGTGCTCCTTTGGGCGGTGGAGGGTTGCGGGAAGCGATCCAGCATCCATGAACTCTCCGTGGCAGAGGGTTACCATCACTCCAACAAAGGGTTACCATCACTCCAACAGAGGGTTACCATCACTCCAGCAGAGGGTTACCATCACTCCAACAGAGGGTTACCATCACTCCAACAGAGGGTTACCATCACTCCAACAGAGGGTTACCATCACTCCAACAGAGGGTTACCATCACTCCAGCAGAGGGTTACCATCACTCCAACAGAGGGTTACCATCACTCCAACAGAGGGTTACCATCACTCCAGCAGAGGGTTACCATCACTCCAACAGAGGGTTACCATCACTCCAACAGAGGGTTACCATCACTCCAACAGAGGGTTACCATCACTCCAGCAGAGGGTTACCATCACTCCAACAGAGGGTTACCATCACTCCAGCAGAGGGTTACCATCACTCCAGCAGAGGGTTACCATCACTCCAACAGAGGGTTACCATCACTCCAGCAGAGGGTTACCATCACTCCAACAGAGGTTTACCATCACTCCAGCAGAGGGTTACCATCACTCCAACAGAGGTTTACCATCACTCCAGCAGAGGGTTACCATCACTCCAGCAGAGGGTTACCATCACTCCAACAGAGGGTTACCATCACTCTAACAGAGGGTTACCATCACTTTAACAGAGGGTTACCATCACTTTAACAGAGGGTTACCATCCCTCCAACAGAGGGTTATCATCACTCCAACAGAGGGTTACCATCACTCCAACAGAGGGTTACTATCACTCCAACAGAGGTTTACCATCACTCCAACAGAGGGTTACCATCACTCCAGCAGAGGGTTACCATCACTCCAACAGAGGGCTACCATCACTCCAACAGAGGGTTACCATCACTCTAACAGAGGGTTACCATCACTTTAACAGAGGGTTACCATCACTTTAACAGAGGGTTACCATCCCTCCAACAGAGGGTTATCATCACTCCAACAGAGGGTTACCATCACTCTAACAGAGGGTTACCATCCCTCTAACATTACCATCACTCTAAGCACCGTCTCCAAGTTGTGTAGTCTGTTATTCAGCAATCTTGCTGTATCTCTGAATCCTCATGCGTTAGGTGGCATAATTATTAGGGGCCCGGTATTAATTGGCCCAGTATTGCATTGGGCGAGACACTGACATAGCCTAGAGAGCCAGCTAGTGGAACCGAGATATCGTAGGGTGGAAGTGCAGTCACGTGCTTTGTGTTTGCAGGCTGTCTGTTCTGTCAGTTGCTAAGAGACTTGGCCTTGGCCTCTTGTCTGCTCGGCTGATTTATATATTGCAGAAGAATGGCGTGAGACATCAATTTTAAAACTAGTATTTTACATATGAAACTTCGAACAATAGGCCTATATGATCAATATACAACGCAAGATACCACTTTTAAAGTTAGTATATTACAATTTTACATTTAGGAATGAGAACATCCATGAAAACACAACATTTTAAGTAACATTTTTAAGAATGACAACGCCCATGAAAGCACACCATTTAAAGCAACATTTTAAGAACTTGAATATTACATTTTTGCATAAAAAATGAGAACATTATGAATGCATACGCAATGATTAAACACCGGTTTTTTAAAACTAATAGAATGTATTTTGTAGATTTAAGACAATGAGCAACAGTCAAAGAACAACGTAAAATATCATGTTTCAAACTAACAGATTGTAGTCTTAGCTTTAAAACCGCGAGGAATAGAATAATTGAATGCTGAGCAACGCGTCGAAATTTTGACGCATTGACATCATCATTCGTCGCCTACTCTGCTCCCATTGGTGGATTAGGCGACGAATAATGATGTCAACACGTCAAAATGCACGAGAACACAATTATTTTGTTTTGCAAATAGAACCATCGGCAGTAAATAGCAGTAATAATTTTAATTTTCAGAAACCAAATACAACACTTCAAGCACGATTGTGTCAAGTGTACATTCAGATCTCAAGATAGTTTCGCGGATATGCTGTGAAATATTTATTGACTGCAACCACTGAGATGCATAATATAAATTATGAGCACTAGAGAGAGTATGACGTTTCTGCCCTGCAGTTAGATTTCAAGTCACACGTTTACGTCGTCTAATTCACGCCGACCAATCACTGGCGATTTCTCATACCGACCAATCGCAATCTTACAACATCGGCTTGGTAAATAGGCTTAAATAAATATCTTTTTTAAAATAAACCGAAAATGTCGGTGTTTACTTGTTAATATTGCAAGAAACAGTTTCTTGCAACATTCTTTTTGCAACATTCACAAGTTCCTATTCACTTTTATAGTAAAATTGATAGTAGGCCCTATTCAATAATTTAATGGCCGATGTTGCAAGACTGATCGGTCGGTCAAAAATTGCCTGTGATCAGTGATACCGCTTCAAACTTTCAGAAAAACCAAGATGGGGTCTCTAAAAAAGTCAAGAAACCTAAGTTTACAATTACGGACTATCAGTAGATGGTGCCATAGATATAATATTATTGCTAAGGTTATTTCATTGTTGTTATAATCTCATCTAGTGGGTAGCAAAAAAGTCAAAAAAAGAGCCAAGTTTCTTTGAAGAAAAGCCAATATCCCAAGAGACGATCGAAAAAACCAAGTTCTTGGGAAACAAGTCAAGGAGCGGTAACTCTGTCAGTGATTGGTATCGGTATGAATTAGATCGGCGACTTCAACGTAGAGACGTCAGTATCTCTCCAGTGATATATTTTACGCCAAAATATAACAATTATTCTACACATCAATGACTGCAGCCTATGAAAGACCTCAACCGTATCCGCGAAAATCTCGATTTTTCAAGAACTAAAATTCAGCAGTCAGTTTTCTTATAGACCTGAACTATACAAATGAACTTTAACATTAACATCAAATCAGTTAAAACAATTATACATGTACAAAAGACAAAATTCACAATCTTCGACACGGTTCTAGGACTGATCATCAAACGACAATTCATCAAAGCACTGTTCATTATAGGTCTATAAACAATTGATGTAAGGACTTTTCATCAAGAACTGAATGTGCGTACAAGCGCATATTTACATAATAGGCACACAAACATACATATGCACACATACCTACATATATGCATACATGAACATTATACATATATGAACATATATAGGCACACATACATACATACATACATGCATACATACATGAATACACCCATACACACCTACCATGCATGTATATATGCATGTGTGCATTTATGTATGTATGTCATACGTACATTCATGCATGCATGCATGCATATGCACATACATGAATAAATACATAAATACATACACATAATGTACGCATGTATACATGTACGCATGTATGCCATACATTCATACATTCATACTACATACATACATACATACATACATACATACATACATACATACATACATACATACATAAATGTGACATACAACGTACGTATACACACATGTACTTATGTATGTCATACATTCATACGTACATACACAATAAATACATATATACATACATACATACATACATACATACATACATACATACATACATACATACATACATACATACATACATACATACATACATACATACATACATACATGCTGGGTGCAGTGGTGGTTCGGAGCCTTGGTGCCGAAAGGTTCCGGGATCGAATCCACCTCAAGCCACAGCGCTCGACCTTGAGCAAGTCCTTCACTCGAGATTGCTCAGCGCTTCGACGTGAAGCTCCGATGCAGTGTATGCGCCGCAGTGGGAGCGCCTCTGAGTAGTAAGCTTGATGGGCGCTATGGCGTATGCGATGAATAATCATAATAAAATACATACATACATACACACATGCATACATGCATACATGCATACTAGGGTGTGTCTAAAAATTAAAATGTCGATGTCAATATCGACCAATATGATTTTGTGTTCCACCTTCCGAAATATAGTTACCTGCCAAATTAGATGAAAATCGGAATAGATTTAGGACTTGCTCAAAGCACCGGAAGAATAGCCACTTAGACGACATTGTGACACATTGCAATTTTCACAGATCCAAGCAAAATTGAACACATAAACATCAGATATAAGGCAAAATCCAAAGAAGTACTCTAAGTTGTCATAGTTTATTCCTCTTAGTACATTTGAAAAAATCTGGATTTACTTGACCATTGCAGAACAAATTGTTTCTCTCCTTTATTTCTGACCACGACTTCATTGACTTCATAAAAGGACTGAATAAAAGTCACTCTACCAGATCATTCGTCTCTCTTAGGTCGAGTAAGCTATTATGATTTAATTTAGCCTCACTGTGTGATTGTTCTGACTACCATTGTTGCGAGTCTCAATCACGAAGAGAGCAGCCCAATCCGAGGATCTTGAATATTTTTTGTGGTGGCTTTTGGTAAGCTTACAGTAGGAAGCCTCTCATGAGATCAGATCCCAGATCATCAAATTCGTTGCGCATGCTGTAGTCTATGACTCGTCAAAAAACTGTGGCCAACCAGGGTTTATGACAAAAATCAAAGGTGTCGAGAAACTACTGTTAGGGAAACAGGTAAGACTTCTCTGGCGTGGTAAGTATGGATTCCCCTTTGGGCTTCGTTGTTTCAAGTATACAGGTGAAATAGTACTTCCCGTGAGACTAAGTTGCTGTCACAGAGAGTGACACCTCAAGTAAATGATTCCATACCTTTTCAGAGTAGGATGGTCGAAATTATCCTCTCTGTGCTCTGACGTTGCTGAATGAAAAAGTTGATAAATGAAAAGCCACAGCTTGATCATGTAAACCGCATATGACATCCAGCGCCGTCGGTGAAATGCACCTGGTTACCTGAACTTTATTCCCTTTGGTGGAATTCATATGTGGAAAATGACTATTAGCTCTATTAGCTCTTGACTAAAGACTTCCAATACGGGAGTCCTTGCAGAATCATGCAGTGAAACACTTTTCTACAACAATTTCAGAGGCATGGCATCGATGGCAAGGTTCAAGAGGTCCTTCCCCCCAATTTCGCATCCAGCTTCATGCATATGCCGCTCTTGCAACTCGTTTTACTCACCACTGTGTCAAAACACATGACCAGGATTTTGTATTCCAATCACCAGCTTTAGATCTCAGCCATCAAGAATCTGGCATGACAATAGCTGTCACTGATTGGAGTTAGGGAATGGCCAATAGCTTGGTAGCATCCTTATGAAATAATTATACCATTATCGTTCTATCTCTGTAGAATCTGGCATGAACTTGTTATTCAAGTGAAGAGTAAGGGGAACTTGTGATTAAGAAGAATCTCTGCTACCAGGACTGCAAGGTCATCTCTCCCAAATAGAAAAGTACAATAATTGGTACTCTCTCTTATACGTTGTCATCCAGACTGATTCTGATTCCTTGGTGTATGCATAAATTGAGCAGTACCTTGCATGGGAACCTCTCCTTTGTGAAGACAGCTTCGCATAGCCGAAGTGATATCAGTAGTGCCTATCAACTAAATCTCAGTTTATTTGTAATCAATTTTGCATTGCGCCTGCTATATGATACAAGAATTAAAAGCACCACTTCCCGCCATTTGCAACACATGACCAGTGACAAAAACAACATCACATCAGTAAATACATGATCATGAATGTTTATTTGCTGGAAACTAGTCACTGAGAAGGGTTCTATAGCATGCAGCTCGCATGTATTGAAATCGTAGATTCTAATGCTTGCAATGCAACCGTGTCCTTAACTTCAGTCCTCTTGAGCAAGTCCTAAATATTCAGCTATCGTAATATAATTTCAGATATTCAGTTTACACATGATTTGGCACAATAATTTCACTTGGTCGTTAAAAAATCTTTTATTTGAAAATTTCACATGTACCTTAAAAACACCCTAATGCATACATAGTTCATGCATACATACATACATACATGTAGACATAGTAATGCATGCATACACACACATACAGACATATTATACATAGATACATTCATACATGCATAAATAGTTAAATACCTGCGCACATATGTGCATGAATGCATACATACATACATGCATACATGCATACATACATGCATACTTACATACACACATACATACATACATACATACATACATACATACATACATACATACATACATACATACATACATACATACATACATACATACATACATACATACATACATACACACACATACATGCATACATTCATACATACATGTATCTTTGTGTGGATGTATGACTGTGTGCGCATGTATGTAAGCTCGTTTCTTGATGAACAGTCCGTTGATGAATCGTCCTTTGATGAACTGTCCACATACCCGTCGTTACACCAGAATCACCGTACAGAAACAGTTTCAAAACAGTAGACTAAACTCATCATATCGTTTTACGTGAGTTTCAATACATTCAGCAACACGAACAACGTCCTACTGAGTCGCATCAAAGCATTCAGCTACACGAAATGTGCCGTTCTAAGTCATTTTTAAAGTCTTCGCTGCAATCTTATCGGAGAATTAAACTTTTAAAATGATCTAACACAGTGCAATTGGTGCAGCTGAATGCTTTGAAACTATGTACAGGACAATCGTGCGCATGAATGCTTTGAAACTCACTTAATGCGAAATAACAAGGCCGTTTAAAGTCAGTTATATAACAGCAGTGCACCTAAACCAATAACATCACATCAAGTCAGTATAAAAATTCACTTTGTGTACTATTATGAATGCATAATTGTCTGTTTTATATTTTTGGGATCAATAAACAAGTTGAAGATGAAGTTGAAGTTAAACAAAATCAGCAAAAACTAACGATATGATTAAATCTGTAAAACAGTGGTCAACAAACTTGAACAAAGTCAAGAACATTGCTTAAATGCTTAAAATCAATTTCGCAAAGTCAGGTAAATCTATGACACAGCATAGCAGCAGTAAAAAGTCAACAACACCAATAACATCGTATTAATCCAATCTCAACGTTCAGCCACGTCAATAACATCGTCTTAAGCCAATCTCACCATATTCACCTACACAATTACATTGTATCAGTCAGTCTCACCACATTCAGTTACCCCAACAGCATCGCATTAATTCAGTTGCACCAACAGCATCGCATTAATTCAGTTGCACCATGCAACAGCATCGCATTAATTCAGTTACACCAACAGCATCGCATTAATTCAGTTACACCAACAGCATCGCATTAATTCAGTTACACCAACAGCATCGCATTAATTCAGTTGCACCATGCAACAGCATCGCATTAATTCAGTTGCACCATGCAACAGCATCGCATTAATTCAGTTACACCAACAGCATCGCATTAATTCAGTTACACCAACAGCGTCGCATTAATTCAGTTTCACAATATCCGCCAGCAGCAGTGGCTTCTTCTTAAATCAGATTCACCTCATTCAGTCATATCAGTCTTAAGGCAGTCTCATCGCATTCAGATCCATCAATAGCACCGTTCTCACAACAGTCATCTGCACATCCTTTTAACTCAGTATCGCCACATTCACCAGTGTTTAATCTAGACGTCTCTGGGGGTGGGGAAGTTCCTTCATGTCATTTCCCCTTCCAGAAAATTTTGAGAAAATGATAGTACTTTCTAGGCTCTGTTTACATTGCTTTGCATGAGCTGGAGTACAATATCATGATATTATCATCTATTTTATAATTAAAATGTTAACATTTACTATTATAATAATCATACGATTATAATGTAATACCATCATATTACAAAGAGTATAATTTTCTGTTAACATGTGTAAAAAATAAAAAAAAATTGTGCAACTAAATGGCTTCTCTTCAGTACTATATTTCAAATTACAAATTGTCAAATTTGAAAATGTTTTGTTCCTTTAACCCACTGCAAAACAACATTTGATACTATCACATTATAATGAGTGAAATTTACTTTATACATTCGTACAAATACTATTTTCGTCCAAATGGAACGACAGAAATGACACCACCAGAAATATTTGACAAGATGACAATAGTTTTTAGCTGCTGTTTAGCCTGTTCACATAATTGCACGACATGAGCTGTTATAATATCTCATGGCATGATTATTACTACAACGTGATTATAGTGATATTATCTACCATTATATTATATAATACTATCTTATTAAAAAGAGTATAATTTACTGTTAATGTGTAAAAACGCAATTTTTGGCAACTAAATGGTTTCTCTCCAGAACTATATTTCTAATTCCAAATTGTCAAATTTGAAAATGTTTTATTCCTTGAGCGCCCTGCAAAGCAGCATTATTACTTAAGGGCTTCCAAATAAGGGTTGTTTTGAACTTCTTGCTTGGTTGGTCGCCGAGGCGCGTGTCGCCGAGAGGGAGGGGTTTGGTTAGGAAGATTTGCCCAGTCCCACCCGAAACTTTTTGAATTTCCACATTGCAATTGGTAGTATTGCAATGGTACCATTCATTTGTTACAATTCTGCCAATTGTATCCTAGTCAGCAATTCAGCACCTTTTGGGGTAACAGGAAAAGTTGATTCCAATGCTGAAAAGTCAGCTTACGTAATTATACTCAGGTCTGCTGTTAGTCATTTATAATAATCAAGAATTGAGCTGCTGAACTCGATACATAAAGAAATTTATTGTAATTATAATTATATTCATTGATATTATTTATTAGTACTGAAATAATTCAGTAATTTTGCTCAAATGATATTTTAAAATGGTATCGTTACAATGTGGAAACTGAAAAAGAAATTATTATTGTAGGTATAGCATATACTTATTGAGAGTCTTAGGCCACTCATATCAACACAGAAAAAGTACAGTTATTTAGCTAAAATGACAGCTTAAAATGCTACCATTGCAATGTGCAAATTCAAATAGTTTCGGGTGGGACGGGGCAAATCTTCCTGACCAAACCCTTCCTTCTATGTGCTACGCGCCATGGCGACCGTCTGCCGGACGCTCGATTGTACCGCCAACCCCAGAAACAAGATTAAACAGTGCACATTCAGCTGCATCAACATCATCAGTCTCGCCACATTCAACATCTTTCTTAGGTCTGTTTCCTCGCATTCAGCTGTATCAATAACACCAGACAGTTACAGCAATAACATCTCTTTAACTCAGACTCACCACATTCAGCCGCATCAATAACACCAGACAGTTACAGCAATAGCATCTCTTTAACACATTCTCAACCCATTCAGCTCTCAACCCATTCAGCTGCATCAATAGAACCAGCCTCACAATAGTCATCTTCAGCAATAGCATCTTCTTAACTCAGACTCACCAACATTCAGCCGCATCAATAACGCCAGACAGCTACAGCAATAGCATCTCCTTGACACAGTCTCAACCCATTCAGCTCTCAACCCATTCAGCTGCATCAATAGAACCAGCCTCACAATAGTCATCTTCAGCAATAGCATCTTCTTAACTCAGACTCACCACATTCAGCCGCATCAATAGCACCAGACAGCTACATCAATAGCATATCCTTAACACATTCTCAACCCATTCAGCTCTCAACCCATTCAGCTGCATCAATAGAACCAGCCTCACAATATCAGCCACAGCAATAGCAACTTCTTAACTCAGACTCACCAACATTTAGCTGCATCAATAACACCAGACAGTTACAGCAATAGCACCTCCTTAACACAGTCTCAACCCATTCAGCTCTCAACCCATTCAGCTGCATCAACAGCATCAGTCACAACATTCAGCTACAGCAATAGCATCTTATTAAGTCAGTCTCACCACATTCAGCTGCATCAATAGCATCAGTCCCACCACATTCAGCTGCATCAATAACATCAGTCTCACCACATTCAGCTGCATCAATAACATCAGACTCACCACATTCAGCTGCATCAATAACATCAATCTCACCACATTCAGATACACAAGTCATCATATTAGATCAGTTAAAAACAGTTACTTTCATCAAAGCCATGTTGTACAGCGTCTCATTTTCTCTCGATGAACTGTATCGTGCGAGCGTTGAGTTGAACGAGGCGACGTAGAAGCTATTGATGGACGATGAAATATTCTGTACACGATAGCAAATCATGAGGATCGGTTTGGTTCGTATATCGTGAATGTTTCCTGGAGACTTCCTCATCCCTCATCATCGTTGAGCGGGATCGAAATAAGTGTTTGCCGAACAGAAACTGCCATAAGGAATTAAATCAAAGTTACTCACGGGTTGTAGAGGAGTCCACTGACAAGACTGCGTATCTTGAAGATGGCTTTTGTAGATGTTGTACGAATTTTCCTGTTGCAGTATTATTCCAACGTTCGGTGACGGATGAGCGTAGTTTCCGTTCGAATTAGAGATGAAGTTGGTCGATTCAGAGATGTTGGAAGGAACTGAGTTGAGATTGTTAGTAGGGCGTTGAGCATATTCGCAAGACGGGAAGTTGTAGCGGTAGTTCGCTTGATCCATAGACTGCAGATCCTCGTATGGACATGAGGCAGTGTTTCGAGTGAGGTTGGTGTACGCTGTGGAGGATTCAACAATGCGAGTAGGAACTGGATTGGAGCAGTCCGTGAATCTGGAGTGAGACGGAAAATCAACGTGGAAGGTCCGTTCCGAGAAGCTTGGATAGCTGTGCCGACTGGTCGAGCTTTCTGAGTGTGCAGCCACTCCACGGAATGAATTGAAGTAGCTCGTAGCTGAATCGGGAGTTGAAGGAGGAACAGGGTAGGAGCGATGCGGATATCTTGATACGTACGAGGAAGACCATGAAGTGGGAATGTGATCTTGGTTTGGATAAGCCCGTGAGACTCGAGGAGTCGTTGCTTCTTGGGATTGAGCCGAGCAAATTCCAAAAGGAGTTATGTTACCTGAATTGAAAACTGGCTTTTCGATATCCACGGCGCTGGCGAGAGCTGGATACTGTTGCACTTGTTTTGGCTGCATTGCAGTTCCGTTAGAGTCAGTGAAGCTGTTAGGAGGATTCGTTGGTTTTCGCTTTTCGCCTTTCGTCCTCGCTCTATCCAATGCTTTGCGCCTCTTCTCTTCTGCTTGATTTCTATGCAGCTCTTCGTCGAAAATCCAAAACCCTTTCCTGACTGGACTGCGTACAAAAAAGCTGTTGTAGGAAAGAAGGAACCGGACGTTCGCCTTCCAGGACGTCCTAGGACAAGTGGACGCTGCTGCTGCGGACGAATTCTTTTCAACGAAGTCGTAGATTTCCTTGAGCATCATTCCAGTTGTTGGTCGAGATTTCAATGCATTCATAACCAGATTCTTCCATTCTGAATGCTGGGGTCTCTTCATTCTTGGCGTAGTCGTTGCTTTCTTCAATCGCTTCGGTCTCGCTCTTTCTCTGGAGGGTTTGGCGTCTTTCGTGTTCAAAGACGTCTTCATTCTTCTCAGCGTTCCTGTCCTAAGTTTCTCAATAGGTCGATGAACTCGTATAATAACTCGAATGTCTACGAACTTATTTTCTACGTAACGTTTTCTATCCTAGCGTATTGTACAACTTGTCGGTCTCTTCGAAGTAAGATTAAGTAAGTTAAATAATCACTATAATTCTCAAACTGTTCTTTCGAATCGCAACCTTTTCGTCGGTCTAACTTAAAACAACTGGACCTGGTTAACACTCGACAGATCAATTTATAATCCGCCGACAAACCGCTATATGGTCATTGATAAACTTCCTGAGCCGTACGCGCACAACAATTCCAATTAGCTAATTGGCATCTGGCATTATTTACCTGTTCACCGCTGCTTTCCTCAATGACATGTCTTTATCCGTGTCGTCTCATTACAACAGTACTGTCTATTTGGCATTTTGACATCAGATGTCAAAATGCCAAGTAGCCAGTAAGTTTATTGAAAGTTTTCGTTGGCTCAGGTAGGCCTATGCTCTGACAGCGTGGCCTTTACTATGGATTTGTATTTTGACATCTTAGCAAATAAACCGTCTTTGAGGATTTTGGCCAAGCGGTAAAGTAGAGTGATCAGCTGCTATTGAATTTGAATTGATTTCTCTTGAGGTCGCCTACTCGGCAGTGAATGCCACGCTTATTGGGTGGGCGGCCTAACTTAGACACGTCTATTGAAGCCGGGAGAATCACGCTGACGCTCCCCCCCACTGGTTGTACTCTGCCAGTGCCAGACTCAGACCTGGATAAAGAAGGAGGGCGACACTAATAGACCTGGGAGTCGACCCCAATAAGTCGACCCCAGTCGACTTGGTCATCCCAAGTCGGGTCGGGTCGTTTCTGCTCACCGCAACTGACCCCAAGTCGAATTTTGTAGAGAGAAGTCACTTGAAGTTGTTTTTACCTCAAGTCGACTTAAACCGACTTGAGACACAAACATAGTCAAATTTGTCGCTTCAAACCAATGATCGTGACAACATAGTCTATAAGCAGCTTTTGTAGCCTAGTGTGTTTACAAGAATGAATGAGGTCTTTGCTAAACAGAGACTTAGCCTACTAATTATTTTACCGGTAGCTTAAGCTATCGTGCAGACTGCCGTCTGCCGATCTATTTATTATAATTTATTATTCTATGCTAAAACGTCACGCTTAAGCATGTGCTTAATTCAAATGGTGAAATAAAATTTTACTAAAATATTAGCACGTGTGCACGGTGTGCTTATCAGGACATGAACATGAGCAAATCCGTTAACTTCTAGTGGTCAGTGAATTCGGCGCAAAGAAAGTTGGATCTACAAGGCCTATAATAAATCGATAGTTTGTCTGCAGACGGAAAAACTATTGTAGGCTTAGCCTATACGGTACTGGCCAATTGGACAATGGACAATAAAAGACTTTAGTAGCTAGCCTACTGCCGGATGATGTGCTTGCAATGCTATTTGCTAAGTTGCGGAATGATATTAGTGGCCGAATAATTATGAAAACAGAATTACAAATTAGGCCTATCATAACACGCCATTTAGGCCTAATGCAACCAGTCCGCGGTTCCCATTTCATCTTAGACCGTGCGCGTTTTACAAATTTATTTAATATTAATATTTATAATAAAAATGATAGTAATAATGAGTGTAATCTGAATAATCACAGGCAATGGACAAGCTAAAATTCATAGGCCTAATAATTTGCCGTCGCATTGTATAGGCTGCTAGATGTCCCAAAGCATCACGAAACTATTCAAACTGAAACACAAACAGCCTGAATTGGGTTTAATAAAACTTTAACAAATTCATGCTTCAATTAAGTGTTGAGGCCTCATTACTCATTGGTAGGCCTAAATGAAATTAATGCTTGCAGGAAAAATTGGCTTCACTTCTATATATGTACTTCGTTTATTCAAGAAAAACTAAGTTGACACACCGCAACTTATTACATGAAACAAAAACAAAAAGTATTTTAAAGAAATAAATAGGCTGAAGTAACGATTGTCCACAGAATTCAGGCTGGAAGCGAAAGATAGATAGATAGATAGATGGCTTCACTTCTATATATATATATCTTGCATTAGTAGCCGTACGTAGACCTAGGCTAATGGCTATTACCATGTCATAAGTCGACTTCAAGTCGGAAGTCGGTTGTTTTTCTGCCAAGTCGGATCAAGTCGTTTTGACGCCGAGAAGTCGACTTCAAGTCGACCTCAAGTCGCTTTAGGGTCAAGTGGGGTCAGATCAGGTCTAGACACTAATCTTCTTTGATATGGCAGTGTCGCTAAACGGCAAAAAGCCAACGTAGCCTAATCTTGCTCGGCATTGATTCATTCATTCATTCATTCAGAGCATTTATATAGCGCCCCTTCAATAAACAACTCAGCGGGGCTCCCAGCCTAATCCCGAATAAAGAAAAAAGACTAGAGACTTGTAGAACCCAGGCGGATGGACCACAAGTAGAGAGGGGTTGACGATGGATAACAGTCCAACAGAAACAATAATTATATGCAGAATATCACGTTTAAGCAGATCAGCCGGTATGCTAAAATTACACAAGTTCAAGTACATTGCATAGGTTAAGTAAATCATATTAGACATAAAAGTCCGTTTGTGGGTTGACCCAGTCTGTCATCGTTACACCCTGTACAGTTTTCCTAGTATCACAATTAAGATAGTGTTATTCGCAATAATTATCAACGACGAATTTACATAGCTCAATTACGAAAGAAACACATCGAAGGAAGTCTCGGTAGCTAATCACGATTGAGTTTTTATATCAAGTGCATGGTTGTAGGAAGCGGCAATGAGAGAGGTTGGGGTGTTCAAGTTGCTGGGCAGAGATTTTTTAACGTGAAATTGTAGCCTTCAAAACATGCAGTTGTAAATGAATCTGCGCTTGTACAAACAAGCAAACTTGTGCAGTGAAAATCATAAAAAGGTCACTCAGCCGATTTGGGGTAATTTTCCACAGAGGAGCGGAATGGAACGAAGGAGTTGTGCAGTGAAAAAATAGGCCACGTGGGTTTTGTGGTAAGTTCAGGAAGAAAAACCATAGAAGGTGGTTAGCTTTTACAACCGATGACCGACATTTTCGGGCGAAAGGGCGCACTAGATAAAATTCCTGGTTTTGCAGTTATAATAATCCATTAAAAAAGCCCTGTTGTTGGGTTACTTATTTTGGGTGGATGGATGTACCGAATGGGGTGGATGGGTGGACCGGGTGGGTGAATGGGTGGACCGGGTGGACTGTGGATCAGCGCAGCCATCTTGGAAAGCAGAATGGCTAATTTTCAACCAGGGTTGGGCAAAATCTCCGCATGGTCGAAGGTGTTTCGTCAATGAAGACCTTGTTAATTTTCTATCCAAAAGAACAGTCAGCAGTGTCTTGTTTTGAGGCATGCATGAGTAGATTACCTTGCGCATTATAAACAAACTCAATCGTAATTAACAAACGCGTCGCAAGACTACTGGAGCAAAAAATGTCTTTATAAATGAAGCCAACACGCTTAGATTAATTATTACAGGCATCACATGTCTTCGTTATGTAACAGTGTTTAAGAACTTTCCTAGATAGTCTACACCGGTGTTAGCTTATACGAATAAAAGCATAGGCGGAGACCTGGGTCGAGACTTGGGGAGGGGGGACGGAAAGACGCGAGATTTTCTGATGGACGAATGGCTGAGTGTCGCAGAAAAATTTCCATCTTTTTCCGGTCAAAATTTCTGGCGACCGGCGAAATCTCGAAAAAATTTCTATTTTCGCCGCCAAAAAGTTGATGACCTTTTTTTAGTCTTGACGCTCAACGATTGGGGGGGGACAAATGCATTGGCCGTCTCCCCAACACCTCCATTGAAGGGGACCGTCCCCCTGTCCCCTCCCTAGGTCTCCGCCCATGAATCAAAGGTGGTTTATTCGATTAAGAACTATTGTCATGGACGCACATCGGGACGAAAAAAGCATATATCTGACCTCTGAAAAATTGACGCGTCTTTGTTAACCTATCACTGTTTGGTCTTCAACAAATTTCTTCGCACTAAAGCAATAATGATACTAAAGATACTATTGATACTATAGTGGTGCACAAAGTGAAGTCGAAAATTTTGCATTTAGAAATCTCTATGAAAATGCCCTTGTTATTAAACTCAGTGAAATATGCCCTTGTTATTAAACTCAATGAAAATTTCATTGAGTTATTTAATATATATATATATATATATATATATATACAGGGTGCGGCCAAAAAAATAATCCATTACTAAACTTGCGTTTTCTCGAAAACCGCTGAATATTTTGTTACAAAACTTCGCCAGCCTGTTTGACACATATCTATCTACAGTTTGGCTAAATTTAATTAAATTCGAATCATGAAAACCAAAATGGTGCAACCCTGAAGTGAAAAAATGTTATTTTCGTTTGAACAGGCATTTACTGACAGCAATAACAAAGTAACGACGCAAACAGTAACGTAAGAAGGTTCCAGGTTACTTATTGTTATTGACAAGATTAGGTCAAGTATTAAGTTTTATGCAATGAATGTTCTAAGTGACCACCATTTGCTTTTACGCAAGATTGCAGACGTTTTCGAAAGCCCAGAACAGTCTTCTGAATGGTCTCAATTGACAAAAGTCATTCCAGATGATTTGCAGCGTATTTTTCAGTTCAGGAATGTACTTCCGCTTTGTGGTAAGTTTGTTGTAGGTCTCAAGCATTGCGCCCCAGACAGCATAGTCGAGTGGATTCATATCTGGGGAATTTGGCGGCCGTGAATTCTTGTCGATGAAGTCCGGACAGTGACTTAACCAATTTTGGGTCAGCTTGGCGCCGTGAGCGTGCGCTCCATCTTGCTAAAAAAGTGAACTGATTTCTCATCGACAAGCTTAGGCAAATGACTCTCTACGTAGCACTTATCCTTGACTTTGGCCTTCTCGTCAATGAAATGCAAGAGTCCTTTACCCTCATATATGACACCTGCCTAAACCATGATGTGGGGAGAAAACTTGGCTCTCTCGACCGACAGACGGCATGGATGGATATCGCTTTTTCTTCTTCGCCCAGACGCGGGTGTTTTGATTTTTAACGGGTGGATTGATGTTAATGATCTTTTCATAGATGAAGAAAACCTTGCAATTTTACTCAAAATGTAAACAAAACACCGTCTGCAAAGCAGAAATGACGTAATTTTGGCACACCGCAGGTTACTTTATGTAAAAATATGATTTCTTATTTCGTGAATGCCTTGTTCAGTTGCAAAAATGCACTTCTTTCTTCTGCCTAATGTCATGATCACAAATAAAAAGATACTGACATAAAATTTTCAGATAATATGTAAAAATATGTTACGAATAAGAATGAAAATATTTGTAAAAAAATATTCAGCGGTTTTCGAGAAATCGCAATTTTCGTCATGGATTATTTTTTTGGCCGCACCCTGTATATATATTTAATATGCCCTTTAATTTAATTTATTAAATTTATTTAATGAAAATTTAATGAAAATTTTCATTAATTTAATGAAAATTTCTTTGATTTAATTAATATAATATATATATATATATATTTAATATGCCCTTTACTTTAATTTATTATTTAATATGCCCTTTAATTTAATTTATTAAATTTATTTAATAAACTCTATGAAAATGCCTTGTTATTAAACTCTTTGTCCTTTCTTTGTCCTCTGTCCTTTCTTTGTCCTTGTCTTTCTGGAATAAGTTACCTAGTGTATTGTATTGTATTGTATTTATAAATTTATTAGTGGTCTCCATAATGAACATGTCGGCTTCTCATTGTCCTTTCTCCGCAAGCGTTTGAACACCATTCTCTTTGATTGTGGTTTTGTGTTGCCAAGTCGGAAGCGCTTCTGAGGAATTTCTATTGAAGTGGCGCTATATAAATTCATGATTGCAATTACGTTTACACTGATTGTAAATGATTTTATACGATCCTACGGTATGATGAATACACTTCGATCCACTAATGGTATAATGGTGACATTCGTTAATGGTGATGTGTGTGGTGTGATAGCATCTATCATATAAGGCTTCATGAGAAAAAAATGTGTATACACAAATTGAAATACTTAAGAATGCAGGTATGACCTACAATATTATATTCTATATAATATATATTTATATACAATATGATTATATTATATTTTTTTATATTTTTTATTTTATACGAGTATATATATACATTATATTATGTATGTATATAAAGTACCTAACCAGGGTCCCTAAAATTCGCCGGGTCCCTGGTCATTTTTCTACCTGTCCCCTCTCGACGGCCCTGCCATTTGGATAAACCCATGGTATGCTGATGGCATTCGCTTATGTCAAGACGTCATGGTATGATTGTTGCATGCGCTTAAGGTATACTGCTGTTGGTATTCGCACGATGTCATCGATGCTGCGCCGGTTCTATTGTCGCTGGTTTCCTGACAGCTGCAGATAGGAAACTCTTCCATCATCAAACGCTACGTTCATCTCCCCAGCTGCGTGTGTTGGAGTGTTACTTTCCTCAGCAGCCATCAGAATCTCCTTCAGTTCGACGACGATGTCTTTAAATCTCGGTCGGTCCTTCCGGTCAGGAAGCCAGCATCTCAGCATCAGATCGTAACTAATAATAAAATAATCTTTTCATTAATTCAACGCCTGCAAACGCACTGCGCTTTACAATTAAAAGTTATGCAGTAATCTTAATTAAACTTAACTACTAACAGAACAGACAGCTTTGCAATTACAATTACAACTCAGGTCTTTTTTAACGTGCAGTTGTACGCAAAATGTGCAGTTGTAGAAGCACTTCTACAGCTTAGCAATTGGTATATTAAAGAATATTCTTATCTTATCTTATCTTCTGTACAGTTAAAACTAGCAAAAACGTCATTGTTCTTCGATTAGAAGTAATTTACCATGAAGGATGCGAAAGGAAAGAAGTTGTGCAGTTCTAAAAAATCCTTTAAAACAGCCCTGTTACAACACCTGTCAGACGAAGGAAGACAATCAGACAAAACGCTGTTTACTTTTGATCAATTTAATTATTTTATTTATTTGTCACATTTGATATAGCGCCCCTTCAAGATGCTACTCAGAGGCTCTCCCGACTACAGCGCGAACACTGAATCAGAGTTTCACTCCGAAGCGTACGAGAAATTGTGAGTGAAGGACAATGTCACAATATTATTACCAAAATAATTATGGTAAACTACATGTAGCTGGGGTACCCGGCGTTGCCCGGGAAATTTAGGATTCGCCTCGCTCCCGGCCAATTCCTTACTTCCCGACCCTCACTGCAAGCTCCCCAACCGCCCGCTCCCCATCCCACCCCACCCACACCCAACCACTCCATCCCACCACATGAAATGAAAATCTCAATTTGGATGCAAATGACGTCATCACGAGGTCATTTTTGCAAAACTTGGAACTTTTATATTCTCACCTGTATTAGTTAAATATGTCAGGATTAAAAGGGTGTTTGAATTTTAAATAATCGATAAATATTATTTACTACTCATTTCCATATTAATAAAATGGCTCTCTATTTTCCCTGGACTCAGTGTATAGTATATAGTTGCTGCTCACATGAAGTCTGGAGCAACCGGTGGCTTTTCCAATCTGCGACCCTGCATCAAAAAGCGTTTCAGGTCCAGGTTGTCAACATCGCTGTACGGACGTTTACCTCGAGTCATCAACTCCCAGACGAGTACACCGTACGCCCACTACACACAATACAATACAATATAATTAAGCATTTATATCGCGCTTTAACAAAACAAAGTCTTGCACAAGAGCGCGCTTCACTACAGATCTAGTCGTAATGTAATGAGAATAAATTAGTTTTTAACTTCGATTTAAACTCCACAACAGATGTATACTGAGTTACTGACGAATGGCAATTGGGAGACTATATTCCATTCTTTGGGTCCTGAGACTGTGGCAAGTCACTTCGCGACGATGATCGAAGTCCTCTAGAATTAGAGACGGAACATGGCGTCATAACATCAGGTCAACAGACAGATAGAAGCACTCATAATAAGAGAAAGCGACAAGGTTCACAACAGTGTGGCCATATAACATGAGAACCGTCTCGTTTCGGAAAGATAACATCAAGCCTTTGGAAGCTTCTGAATCATCCTAAGTACTTTTTTACCCGAGGTAGATTACATGATCTGTCTATCATGTCATGTCATCGTCGTCATCGTCATCAGCATCAGCAGCAACATTATCATTGTTATTTTTTATTATCATTACTATTTTACTCTCATTATTATTTTTATCAATATTTTTATTGTTTATTATTATTATTGTTTATTATTATTATAATTTTATTTTTTTACCCGAGGTATCTTAGATCCCTCGGGATTTCAAAAAATTATCCGGAGACGTAAAAAAATTGTATTCTGGAACGGCTAGAACTCGTCAAGATCAGGCGATTTATTATTATTATTATTATTATTATTATCATTATTAACCATAATTTATTTCCGTTTCAAACTGTGCAACACCAATTGGCTGTGCGTGATGAACTGTGAACGCCTGACAAACACAGGCATAATGTGCAAATTATTTATTTATTTATTATTATTATTATTATTATTATTATTATTATTATTATTAGTAGTAGTAGTAGTAGTAGTAGTAGTAGTAGTAGTAGTAGTAGTAGTAGTAGTAGTAGTAGTAGTAGTAGTAGTAGTAGTATTATTATTATTATTATTATTATTATTATTAGTAGTAGTAGTAGTAGTAGTAGTAGTAGTAGTAGTAGTAGTAGTAGTAGTAGTAGTAGTAGTAGTAGTAGTAGTAGTAGTAGTAGTAGTAGTAGTAGTAGTAGTAGTACTGTTACTATTAGTAGCAGTAGTGGTAGTAGTAGTAGTAGTAGTAGTGGTAATAGTAGTAGTAGCAGCAGCACCAGCAGTAGTAGAAGTATACTATAGCAGCAGTAACAATGGCGGCAGTAGAACATGTAACCTATAGTTGTAGCAGTAGAGCATTAGCATTAAGCTGGAGACGAGACAGGGCCGGATTATGGCATGTTCAACATGTTCGGCCGAAGAGGGACCCACTCTTCGGGGGCCCACGCATGCGGGAAAAATGTTCCCGATTTTTTTTAGATTTTTATCAAATTTCAACCAAACGACTTAAAAAAGTCATCAGAATTTTCGGCCTAAGATCCGCAAAAATTTTCCCGAACAGGGCCCCCGCATTTATAATAATAAAAATAATAACAATAATAACAAAAATCCATTCTACTGTTAAACTGATCGTCTGTAACTCTCACCACATCACTCTTCTCCGTGAACTCCGTGTTGCTCGACAGACATTCGATTGCCATCCATTTGACGGGCAGAGGTCGCTGGGTGTCCTTCGCTCGATAGTAATCCTTCTCGAAGATATCTCGAGCCAAACCAAAGTCAGCGACTTTCACCAACATATCCTTATTTATCCTGTTTCATAGCAAATCAGAAAATGTCAGATAATTGTCGTTCTATCTTCTAATAACTTACTTACTTACTTTGTATTGAGTCCTTCCTGTGCATGTCTGCACATCGGGCAACGCATCTCCCCACTTGTCCCTGTCCATTGCCAGTTCAATCAATCAATCAATCATAATTTATATAGCGCCCCTTCAAAGTACTACTCAGAGGCGCTCCCGGCCGAGATCAAGCGAAAAAAACAGTCTTCGACAGTTTGTGAAATTGAGAACAGCTTGGGAGGTGTCGCATAGTCAAGGGAAGTCCATTCCAGGTTGTTGGACCAACCACAGAGAATGAACACCTCTGCATTGCTGCAGAGCAAGTGAAAGGAACCAGTAGCTTCCTCCCATGACATCTCCAGACATTTCAAGTCATCTTCGATAGTGTCCTGCCAGTTCTTTCGTGGTCTTCGTCTCTCTCTTCCTTCTACTTCCAGCATTCCAGGACATCACTTGTTTGACTCTTCAATCCTCGTCCATACTGATGCAGCTTCCGTACCGCAACTACTAACTACAACTTAAGCTACCATACTTCTGTTACCACAGCTTTCCAAAAGACTGCCTAGGTCCCTGTACAACTAGTAAGAGTAATAATATTATTGGACCATGGTCACATGCACGACTTTTAATGGCAATTGAACGGAACTCACACCCACGCCTTTAACAGTAAATGAGCGGTACTCACATGTACGCCTTTTAACAGAAAATGACCCGGACTCATAAGATCGTCTTTTAATAGTAGCCTAACTGAACCGGACTCACATGCACGTGAGCAAATTAATTGGACTCACATGCAATTCCTGGCTGCCAGATCGCGATGAACGAATCTCCTGCTGGCCAGATATTCCATTCCTTCTGCCACTTCGAGACAGAAGTTCACCAGATTGCCAACATTGAACGACTAAAAAAATACAGAGTCAGCCGATGGCGCCTCTAAACGAATCCATGTAAAGATGCGATCGGTTCGAGGATAATATGTTCACTGGGGCAGAAAGGTATCCTAACGTTTTCATTACTATAATTACTAACGTTTTTATTACTATAATTACTAACGTTTTTATTACTATAATTACTAACGTTTTTATTACTATAATTTCTAACTTTTTATTACTATAACATTAATACTAACGTTTTTATTACCATAATTACTAACGTTTCTATTACTATAATTTCTAACGTTTTATTACTATAAAATTAATACTAACGTTTTTATTACCATAATTACTAACGTTTCTATTACTATAATTACTAACGTTTTTATTACTATAAATAACTAACCTTTTTATTACCATAATTACTAACGTTTCTATTTCCATAATTACTAACGTTTTTATTACAATAATTACTAACGTTTTTATTACTATAATTGTTAACGTTTTTATTACTATAATTACTAACGTTTTTATTACTATAATTACTAACGTTTTTATTACTATAATTACTAACGCTTCATTACTATAATTACTAACGCTTCATTACTATAATTACTAACGCTTTTATTACTATAATTACTAACAGTTTTATTACTATAATATTATTATTAACGTTTTTATCACTATAACCACTAACGTTTTTATTATTATAATTACTAACGTTTTTATTACTATAATTACTAACGTTGCCGTCCTTCGAGATGTAGGTTCTCAAATCGCCCAGTTCCATCAAAGGAAGCACAACATATGGAACATTCTCTTCAATGACGATTGCGATTAACGAGAGAACGTGTTTGTGGCAGAAGTCGGCCATTAGTATCGCCTCCTCAACAAACTCAACTTTGTCCTTGATATCGAGATGAACTGTAAACGAAAGAACACTTCCGATACTAATAATTTTTTACTACTACCACTGCTAATGCTACTACTACTACTACTACTACTACTACTACTACTACTACTACTACTACTACTACTACTACTACTACTACCACTACCACTACTACTACTACTACTACTACTACTACTACTACTACTAATACTACTACTACTTGTTTTACTAATAATAATGATAATTATGTCGTTCTATATTCATTTTCTCAATCCTTATTTCAATCAATCAATAATTTTTTTATTGTATCCCGTTTCAATTCAGTTTGCAATTTAAAAAAAATTACAATTCCAATGAAAATGGATAACACCCTAAGGAAAAAAGGTTCCCTAACAGGACAGCCCTACTGCAAGCATAAATGTCTGTCAGCGTAATCGACACGGTCTCTTTGTTTAGCTATTTCTTATGTCTGCATTTCTCAGACACCATTATATAATTAACAACAATATTTTTGTAGTTCACACAATCATATAATTGTAGACTAATTACACTCTGCTACACATAGGCGCAACCACCCTATGGGACCCACGGGACGCGTCCCCCCAACTTTTAAGTGGTTCCCCTAACTTTATTATTATGGTCCCCCAACTTTTAGGACGTGATTCATTTGTTCCCCCCCAACTTTCAGGACGTGATTCATTTGGTCCTCCCCCCAATTTTTAGGACGTGATTGCACCTATACTACTACAATTAAACGACACATAATTGATTAATTAACTACATTTCAACAGTCATCTCTGTGAAAGCAAGACACAATTAATATAAGTCTTGCACAATTTATAAACCTGCATGATATTTCAACAGAGGTCCACATGCATGAGCTATGAATGCTTACCACCATGTAGACTCTTTATTGCAACAGGTTGCTTCACTCCATCTTTGTCCGTTAGCGTTCCTTTAAACACTTTCCCAAAATTTCCTAAATGAAACCGGCAAAACATTGTTAGAAAAATAACGAAAGATGTTCTCTAAGCGTGCTTCCTTTTAGAAATGGAGATATCTTTTGAAAACGCCAAGTGCTATAATTATTATAACTCTATTTATTGCATATTATACTGGTGTCAGCATATTATTTATAGAGAGCTATGCACACTTAGATGCGATCATGCATAAACTATTATTATCATGGGCGGAGTTTATCAGGGGCTAGGGGGCTAAGGGGCTAAGCCCCCAAGAAGACCCAGAGTCATTTTTTACCCGGTAAATGGTATCTTTTTTCGGGCTTAGTCCCCCCCTCCAAAAAGGCGCAGAATCAGACATTTTTTTCGGGGAAATGGTTCTGTTGACGAACGCGAAACGTACGAATGACTCAACTTTTTGGCCGGGAAAATTAGTGTTTTCTCGGCGAGATTTCAGCCCAAAAACTAAAAAAGGTCAGCAACTTTTTTGACCGGGAAAATTAGTATTTTCTCGGCGAGATTTCAGCCCAAAAACTAAAAAAGGTCAGCAACTTTTTTGACCGGGAAAATTAGTATTTTCTCGGCGAGATTTCAGCCCAAAAACTAAAAAAGGTCAGCAACTTTTTTGGCCGGGAAAATTAGTGTTTTCTCGGCGAGATTTCAGCCCGAAAACTGAAAAAGGTCAGCAACTTTTTTGGCCGGGAAAATTAGTGTTTTCTCGGCGAGATTTCAGCCCGAAAACTGAAAAAGGTCAGCAACTTTTTTGGCCGGGAAAATTAGTGTTTTCTCGGCGAGATTTCAGCCCGAAAACTGAAACAGGTCAGCAACTTTTTTGGCCGGGAAAATTAGTGTTTTCTCGGCGAGATTTCAGCCCGAAAACTGAAAAAGGTCAGCAACTTTTTTGGCGCCACTCGAGTCTCAGCCCCGACAAATTTAGCCCCGACAAATTTAGCCCCGACAAATTTAGCCCCGACAAATTTAGCCCCGACAAATTTAGCCCCTCCAAGAGCGGAAACCAAACTCCGCCCATGATTATTTTACATACAAAACATTATAATATGCGGCTAGTACGTTGTTTTCAAGTATTTTTGATTATTAATAGGCCTACAGAAGCAATTTCGTTTCAGAATTGAGTCTGATTGATCACAAATGTTCCTTAGGTTATAATTTTTAAAAATTAACATGGGTTTTAAAGCTTACCATGGCCGAGTTCGTGAACAAGTTCTATCCTCTCGTAGGGAACGGTGTACTTGATGACCTGAGCTTTGACGTCGTCTGATAGATATTCTGTCACCGGTCCATCGTGTTCGCCTGGAGTACGAGCTAAGCAAACAACATCAGTAATATAAGGTACAATATACAAGCGAAGCAGTATACAGCTATTGATTTAAATAGTGCAAATGGGACTTAAAGTCTTAAAGGCTTATTATCATCATTATTATTATTATTATTATTATTATTATTATTATTATTATTATTATTATTATTATTATTATTATTATTACTATTATTACTATTATTACTATTTTTGCCCCCCCCCGAGGTAAATATGATCCCTCGGAGTCTTCAACACTCCCGATAAAATCAGATTTGTCTGGAATGGAAGGTCTCAGTTAGTATTAGTATTATTGTTGTTAATATTATAGTTTTGGGTTTATTATATATTATTATTATTATTATTATTATTATTATTATTATTATTATTATTATTATTATTAGTGGTGTAGTAATAGTTCTAGTATAAGTATTAGTATTATTCTTGTTAATACTATAATTAATTATTATGATTATCACTGTTACAATGCTAGTTAAATTCTAGTTAAGTATTATGTATGCTATGAAAAGATTCATGAATAATAATTCATGAAGAGGGCCAGGATAGTATAAGCTATTAGCTTTTGTTGGCTCTTATTACACTGTACTTGGTTGTTTATGATTGTAATTATTTGTATCAACAGAGATTAATGTGCAATAAACAATAAAATTAATGAGGCATTTTAACATTAAGCCTATCATACAGATTGGATGCAAGTTCTTACTTCGTCCGTTTTTTTAAAGCAATAAGATTTACCAATATGTTCACCCAAGGCGTTTCTTGGAGTGTTTTGGGTGTTTGAACACCTCCCTCGGGCCCCCCGAAATGAAATAATGCTGTAATGAAATAATGCATTTACTAACACAATCATCATGTAATTTCATTTTGAAGGTCATATTCTTATGTTGCATGTTACAATAGATTAAAATTAAATCAACCTGCAAGCACCTTTGTAAATCGATTTGGCGGCTTGTCAATTTGCTCAAGGACTAGTAAACAACCCCAAGCCATGTGCGCATCATTCATTTTCTCAACTGTACCGCACGAGGAGCGTGAATAACGCGGAATGAGTGGTCTATAGTCATCTCATTGACCTTATTTATTTATTTATTTTACCATATGAATAGCGCCTCTTAAGCTCACTACTCAGCGGTGCTCCCGACTACAGAGCGGACACTGCATTGGAGTTTTACGCCGAAGCGCCTTAGCAATTGCGAGCGAAGGACTTGCTCAAGGTCCCTACACGGCGGATTGAGGTGGATTCGAACCTGTAACCCTCCGGCTGCAAGGCTACGAACATACCCACTACCCCAACGCATCCCACAATGCCATAGAGCGGGAAACGTTTTGTCCTAAATAGTCAGCAGGTTCAATAGTAGTACAATACATAGACCAACAGATTCAATAGTAGTACAATACATAGACCTATAGGTTCAATAGCAGTACAATACATAGACCTATAGGTTCAATAGTAGTACAATACATAGACCTATAGGTTCAATAGTAGTACAATACATAGACCTATAGGTCCAATAGTAGTACAATACATAGACCAATAGATTCAATAGTAGTACAATACATAGACCTATAGGTCCAATAGTAGTACAATACATAGACCAATAGATTCAATAGTAGTACAATACATAGACCTATAGGTTCAATAGCAGTACAATACATAGACCTATAGGTTCAATAGCAGTACAATACATAGACCTATAGGTTCAATAGTAGTACAATACATAGACCAATAGATTCAATAGTAGTACAATACATAGACCTATACGTTCAATAGCAGTACAATACATAGACCTATAGGTTCAATAGCAGTACAATACATAGACCTATAGGTTCAATAGTAGTACAATACATAGACCTATAGGTCCAATAGTAGTACAATACATAGACCAATAGATTCAATAGTAGTACAATACATAGACCTATAGGTTCAATAGCAGTACAATACATAGACCTATAGGTTCAATAGCAGTACAATACATAGACCTATAGGTTCAATAGTAGTACAATACATAGACCTATAGGTCCAATAGTAGTACAATACATAGACCAATAGATTCAATAGTAGTACAATACATAGACCTATAGGTTCAATAGTAGTACAATACATAGACCTATAGGTTCAATAGTAGTACAATACATAGACCAATAGGTTCAGTAGTAGTACAATACATAGACCTATAGGTTCAATAGTAGTACAATGCATAGGCCAATAGATTCAATAGTAGTACAATACATAGACCTATAGGTTCAATAGCAGTACAATACATAGACCAATAGGTTCAGTAGTAGTACAATACATAGACCTATAGGTTCAATAGTAGTACAATGCATAGGCCTATAGGACTATAACGCCAGGAAGACCAAGAAAGATGACGATGATGGACTGAATGATGAACGGAGAAAGTGGACGAGGATATAAAGAAATCAAGAAAAGAGCACAGTATAGACAAGAATGGTGCGTTGGAACCAAGGCCGCAGCTGTGGGGTGTTTTGGGTGTTTGAGTACCCCCCGAAATGGAAAATGGAAAAAATTAAATATTGCATTTACTGGCACATGACGTAAAAACCATGAAATAAAACCATGAAAACGCCCCCGAAATGAAAAATGTAGAAAAGGTCATCAGGTTTTTCGGACGGGAAATTGGTGACATTTAACTGAAGATTTCGGCCTGATGACTAAAAAAACGCTCATAAGTTTTTTCGGACGGGAAACTTGAAGAAACACCCTCCCCGAAATCAAATCCTGGCTACGTTCTTGGTTGGAACCTTGGACCTGCATTAGGGCAGGACGCTAAAAAGAAACTTGCGTAAATCTGGTCTGAGATGTGTGGAGGGAAAATCGATCTTTCGTAATCGTGCATACTTTCTTTAAGACGCTCACTACTGATTTAAGTTACACACATCAAACAATGACTTTTTGTTGAAGGTTGAGTCAGATTTATGGCACAACTTAGAAAATTGAGGGAAAGGAATTTCTTCACTTCCCTCCCCAGGCTAAAATGTGGGCAGAGAATTCCCTCCCTCCCCTCCCCAGGATTTACGGCCCTGAGAGAAAGGGCTAATAGGCAATACCGTTGCAGCTTACTATATCGAGCTTCATTATTATTGTCCAGTAGTCCAGCTTTCGTTCGGCATCTTCGATAAAGGAAGACGATAAGAATGATGATGCCCACGAGCAGAAGCAAACCCAAGATGCCACCAACCAGACCACCGATCAAACCATTTTTGTGCTTGGGATCGTCGATCCAGTTCTTATAATACTGCAGGTTTCCAATTGTGTACGGGTAATATGCACCGACGCTCAGCTGCAACGTGAAAGACAATTTAAGTAAAAGCTGCGTTTCAAAATAATAATAATATTGAGTTTTCAGATAAACCTATATATACACATGCAGGTATAATAATGAAACTTTTTCATTGCCTTACGACACCGCATTCGGTCGACCCATTGGTGTTTACGTTCATCATGTATGATCATGTGACACCATTACTGCGTGACGTCTTGCATTGGCTTCCAATACCGTACCGCATGGAATTCAAACTCTCATTGCTCGTCTACAAGACATTGCATGGCTTAGCACCGGACTACCTCAAACCCTACTGCGTGCAGATGGCGGCGTCAGGTGCTGGTCTTACGCTGAGATCCAGTGTGAAAGGAGATCTGTATGTGCGAAGGACGAAGACACGCTTCGGGGAGCGTGCTTTTTCAACTGCTGGCCCCCGCTGCTGGAACAGTCTGCCTTCCGCAGTTCGTTCTGCCAACTCTGTTGGGGTTTTCAAAACTCGTCTGAAGACATATTTGTTTTCTAAGGCGTACTTTTGACTGAATATATTATGTTTGTGTTTGTAGAGGCGCCTTTGTAACGGCATGTGCTGTGTTACGGCGCCATAGAAATTGTCGTCATTATTATTATTATTATTATTATTATTATTATTATTATTATCCCTGTCTATTACTCACTTACTTACTTGCTCACTCCCTCCCTCCCTCACTCATTCACTCACTCATTCACTCGCTCGCTCACTCATTCACTCACTCACTCACTCATTCATTCACTTACTTACTCACTCACTCACTTACTTACTTGCTTGCTTAGTTACTTGCTTACTTACTTACTTGCTTAGTTACCCACTCACTCACTCTCACTCACTCACTCACTCACTCTTTCACTTACTTACTCACTTACTTACTTACTTACCTACCTACTTACCTACTTATGACCATTAACACTGAGCATGCATGAAAGCATGTTATAGCACCTTTTCGAGATGACTACTCAGAGGCGCTCCCAACAACAAAGCAGACACCGAATTGGGTTTCACCCAGAAGCGCATGAACAAATGCGAGTGAAGGACCTGCTCAGGGTCCCATCGCGGCGGCTTGAGGTGGATTCGAACCCGCAACCTTCCGGATCCAATGCACCGAACATACCCCTACCCCACCGTGCCCCACCGAAAATTGGCAAAATGTATTTTGAAACGCAGTTTTTACTTGGACTTGTTATGAAAGAAAACTGCGAGGTCAGGTAATATTATTAATCTTAAACCTCATTGCCGCATGGGTCTCAAAGGTTTGTTTGTATGTGCACTTGTTATAGCGCCCCTTCAATCTCACTGCTCAGAGGCGCTCCCGACTACAGCGCGGACACTGAATCGAGTTTCACGCCGAAGCGCTGAGCAATTGCGAGTGAAAGACATGCCCAAAGTCCTTACGCGGCGACTTTAGTTGGATTCGAACCTGCAACCTTTCGGCTTGTAGGCGACGAACATGCCAACCAGTTTATCGTAATATTAAGCTAGCACTGCTGATGCTACGTACCACAGTCGGCTGCTTCTTTGTGTAATCTTTGAGTGATGATGTGTCTGGAGGATTGAAAATAATCAAGTTATTGATTATTTCAACTATCGTGCATGGTATATCACCAACGCTGATGCTGTATACATGTTTGTCATCGTCGGTGCCGAGCTGAAATCCGTTGCCCTGAAACACAAGACTAGTCAAATTAAAAAGTCTCCTAATATATGGAGCGTGGCGTTATATGGAGCAGAAACGTGGACTTTGGGAAAGCAGAAGTGGAAAGACTTGAGGCTTTTGAAATGTGGTTGTGGAGAAGAATGGCCAAGTTTAGTTGGATGGACTACAAAACCAATTAGAAGGCGCTGCAACTGGTGCAAGAAGAAAGATCGCTGATTGGGACAATGCATTCATTCATTCATTTCAAACACTTATATAGCGCTTCTTCAAGAGTATCTATTCAGAAGCGCTCCTGACCCAACCACGGTTAAAAAGAATAGTTTTAAGAGCAGAGTAGAACGTAGTCTCAAAGACTCTAGGCACAAGACGTAGTTCCACAGGAAGCCCATTCCAGGTTATAGGGCCAACGACAGAAAAGGCACGGTGCTGTGTAATAGAAGTGCGTGATCGGGGGACAAGAAGCTGAGCCTGTTTAGAAGAGCGGAGAGAGCCACGGCGCTGGACGTTCAGGGTGGAGCAACAGAGCTCCTGCAAATAGACAGCGGCCACACCCGCGAGACAATGCAATATGGAAGAGGCTGGGGCGCATGTTGAGAGGTTACTCGCTCTTGAGGACGGTACTCGAGGGAAGAAGTGAGGGAAGGAAATCACCAGGAAGACCAAGAAAGATGATGTTGGACTGGTCGATGGACAAAGAAAAGGGACGATGATATAAAGAAATCAGAGAAAAAGCACAGAATAGATAAAAATGGTCTTGTGGTGGAGAAGAATGGCCAAAATTAGTTGGATGGACTACAAAGCCAATGAAGTGGTGCTACAACTGCAGTGGTGCAAAGTGAAATATCGCTGATTGATACAATACGGATGAGGCAGATGAACTGGCTGGAGCAGAAGTGGAAAGACTTGAGGACTGCCATGGCTAGAACGCAAGGCTTTGCTCTCATTGGCCCTGCATTGTGGAACCAGCTTCCTCCTTCAACGCGTTCCTCCATATTAACTGGTTGGCCAAATGTCTCTTTTCATTGTCTCAAGACCACTTTTGTCGTTGGAATCTTGGACGATCTGCCTAAGGGCAGAGCACTAAAGAAGAAGAAGAAGAAGAAGAAAAATAGGAAGAAGAAGTAGAAAAATAGGAAGAAGAAGACGACGAAGAAGTCAAATATTGATACTAGACAGCGTTACCTGCGCTCCGTGGATAGTTTCTATCGGTACAACTTCGTGTCAAATGGAGATGACGGTAAATGATGATGACGATATTATGATGACGGTAAATGATGACAACGACCGGCTGAGATGATGAGAAACGACGACGACGACGATAATAGGATAATGATAATAAAATTCTTGATTGAAACAATTCGGTCGACAGACCGCAACCGGTTAAAGTGTAAAGCCATGCAATGTTAACAATTTACAAAAACATAAATGACAAGACACAAATTTTAATTATACTAGCAGAACAGACATGCGTGCCTCCTATATAGGCGCCTATAGCAGCCTAAAAGCACGTCCATCCTACGGGACTCAAAGTCAGTTCCGTTGATCCTCATGGCAGTGTGTCGTCCATTGCGCTACCGCCCCCGCCCCCACTGACAGAAATGACGATGGCGATATGACGAAGAGAAATGGCAACAACGAAAAAATTATGTTGAGAACGGTAATTGACTATGACAATTACAACCGTCACCCGATTTCCGGGCCACGGTGATAACAGGGGAGAACAGGACAAGCAAGCGCCTCAAATAGCCTCTGCTACCCAAATGTCCAACCACGCCACCTTCACGTGGTCCCCCTGTTATAACAAAGGGCATAGTGGGCCACCGAGCAATCGCCGGTTTATGCGATGCCCACATGGGCGAAGAAACCGAAGGACGGACGATAGAAGATATCGACGCTGAGAGATCGTGTCTCCTTAAAAACACCGGGAGAAAGGCAACGGGAAACCATCTCCCGACAATTCCCAAGTTAAATGTATGACGAATCCAAAATATAGAACAGAGAAAAATGGAGACGTCAAACATTCGAACCTGCAGCCTAAGGGCAGAGAAAGGAAAGAAGAAGGTTTCCATACCGTTATCGTGACTGTTTTCGCTCCATCGTAGAGCGGAAGGGTCATTAGATCGTCGGGCCAACTGTTGATGGCTGGATCATTCAGTAGGGTAAAACCGCAATCATAGAGACAGTTTTGATAGACGTTATATCGTTGGATGTCAAGAGAAATTCCGATGTATAACTTGTTGTCTGCGCTTATTAGGGCTCCGGTCACAGGCATTGACCGGCATTCCAACATTGTGCTGTTCACGGTTTTGCACCTCTACAATGTAATTATAGTTTTCAAGAAGATATTAAGATAAAGCAGATTGCGAAGAATGGAGTAAAGTTTGCATTCATGAAAACATAGAAACGTAAAGTTTCACTTTACAAAAGTACTGCACACACGGCCCTTCTAAGTGTAATGAAAACAAGTTCTTTTCAAGACAGAAGCTTGCATATTTGTTTTGTATTGTATCTATAATTTTATATAGCATCTCTTACAGTGCGCACCAATCAGAGGCGCTCCCAGTGCGTTAAACCAAGAAAGACAAAGGTGGTCTTGAGACAACGAATAGGCATTTGGCCAATGACCAGTTAATATGGAGGAACGCGTTGAAGTAGAAAGCTGGTTCCACAATGCAGGGCCAATGAGAGCAAAGGCACGCATTTTAGCTAAGGCAGTCCTAGAGCTTGCGGGACGAAGAGATCATGCCAATCAAAGAAGCGGAGCGGGCGAAGAGAAGTGGCCGGAGTCGGCAGACGGATGAGGTCACATAGGCAGGAATGCCACTAATAGCTTTTTCCACCTAGATCTAGGTTTTTGGCCTTGTCTAGATTTCTAGTTTTTTTGGCCTTGTCTAGGTTTCTAGGTTTTTTGTCCTGATCTAGCCTTTTTCTTACGGCGCTTTTCCCGACTTTTTCCGCATAAAATAGACTTTTTAGGTGAAAATGCACAAAAGACATGTCATGTATTAGGCCTATATTCGCTTTACTGAGATTCTCGCTGACACAACAGCCAGTTACAAAATAAGAAATTATTAAGAAAAACTATAACAATTCAATCAAAGAGGGGCAATGGTCGAGTATCTGTGAATACAGATCCAAAAAATCGTGGATTTTGGAGCGAGAGACTAAAAAGGCTCAACAGAAATATTTTTGCGAGAAAATTGGCAAATTTTTTGTCGGATGACTAAAAAAGGCTCTCAGAAATGTAAATTTCAAGTGCGAAAAATAAGAAAATCCATGTATTTTCTCAGAAATTTCAATCTAGCCTTTTCGAGCCTGTTTTCGGCCGGATCTGACCTTTTTTAAATTCAGAGTGGCAGGCATCCCTGCACATAGGACAATAATTAGTATTATGTCACCTATAGATGTTTCACATGAAAATAATACCTCATCTTCCTGGTTATTCCGGTAGAGGCCCCTCTTGTAGTTGTATTCTATGACTGTTGTTGTGCTAGCCAAGACCGAGTAGACGTTGATGTAAGGAAACATCACCGAATCGAGATTCTGTCCAATCACCGTCTGGGTGATTCCACCTCTGAAACAAGGTTTGACAATACAATCATGGGCGGAGTTTGGTTTCCTTTTTTCATGGAGAGGCTAACTTAGGAGTCTGCGCCTTCTTGGGGGGAGCTAAGCCCGGGAAAAGATACCGTTTACACGGTAAAAAACTGAATCTGAGTCTTCTTGGGGAGCTTAGCCTCCCTAGCTCCTATAAACTCCGCCCATGAATACAATGCAATGTAACGTAAATCTAGATCATACACTGGACCGTAAAGAAGGAGGACATAGGCTAATTTTTATTGAACACCAGACGTAGCAGAACTTCACTTATTTATCGCTCCTGTATCTTGGAAATTTATTCTTTTCAGTACAGCATGCATAAATGTTCCTAAATTTGACAAAGTAACCAACATATCCAAACGGCGTTACGATTTGGTGATAGTAACGCCACCATTGTTAATTGTTTCTAAAATGTCATGCAAATACAGTTGTACCATATGTTTTTACCTAGTTATATGAGACTACATGTATTTCCTGCTGTATACTTTTCATCGGGACACAGTGGACTTCCATTCATCATCCGCAGTTAAGTTGTTCTCAGTGGGGACACCGAATTGGAGTTTCACGCCGAAGCGCATGAGCAAATGCGAGTGAAGGAGAAGAGACTGGGGATGAATGCAACAAATTTCGAATTTTACATGTCTTTGGTATTTGTAATAAATACAATTGCAATATTCCTGCATCAAACGATGGCCTAACATCCTAATAATATTCGTTTATTCAAATTCAATCTGACACACCGCAGAACGATTACAGGTAGGCTACAAGTTATACGAAATACGGCCAGCTTCGCACGACATGCAGGTCGGGTATACGACAGGTTCGGTAACTTAACACTAATGGTCTAAGTGCTGGAACGCTCCTGATCGGCCAAGCCAGGAGTGGGAGGGGCTAACTTATTTTTCAACAGACCCGAATCAAACAACACAACTATACAATGGAAAAGTATTAAGTGGCTTGCGCATCAAATACAGACCAAAGTAAATGGAAGAAGCATGCTCTATATACTTCGTCATCTGAAAAACCTTTCTATTTCTGCCGTATGCAACATTCGGTTCAATTTCATCTGTACCGGCATTTCGTGACTGCTTCTTTATAAGCCGGTAGGGGCCAATAATAGTTTGACATGACAGATTTTCAATTCCTCTGCAACAGAACGACAGGAGTCATTCCAGCAATTACTCTGTTTGCTTCCTCTTAGGCCCTATAATTTTATTGTTTCCATACCCTTCGTATACCTATACGTTTGTAATTCCTCACTCTGTGCTAAAGTACTCTAACCTGCAATAATTAACAGGTTTATCATTTTTTTATTCATATATCTGCAATCATAGGCCTACCAAAAAGGTATAGGCTGTCCTAGCTACTATCATAAGTTGAAATCCAGCTTAAAGATCCATTGGAGTTTCTATAGTAAAATACATTGGGGCAGGTTGTAACATGTTACATCCAACCAGAGCCCTGCGCCGGCCGCGCCGCGCCGCCGCCGCCGACAAGTCTTGGGCGCCGCCGCCGCCGATTTTTTTGGGTCGGCGCGCCGGCGCCGCCACCGCCGAAAATTTGTCGGCGCGCCGCCGATGCCACGTTGATTCGTTTATTTCTTTTTGTTGCATTTTTCAACTCTTGCATGATTTCGTGAAAAAATTGTTGCGTCAGTGCGAAATAGATTCTTTTTCTTATCTACTCTGATTTTCCTGGCGATTTGCGTCAATGCTATGAAACTATGATGTTGGCTATTCGTTTTGACTTTTGGAACAGTGCACTCAACGTTTATGCATTTGTTAATTTTGTGGTTCGGTTTGAATTACGGCAGCAACGATGGTAAGAAGAACTCGAGGTCGGCAGTGAATTATTATGCCGTGTGTACCTTCTTGCCTGATAGTCAGACCGTACGCTAGGATGGAACAGAGGCATCTGGCCTCTAGTATTACGACACACGTTACTATCACTTGCAAAGATGTGGCGCTCTGCAATTTATGTAGGTGATTGGTCGCTTCTGCAGGCTTGTGATTTTCCATTACCGGCCAGTTATTACCTAATTCCAAATTTTCCAACCAGTATCAAACTCCCACGCTGTACGTGACCTATGTGAAATTGGTAATTAAGCTTTCGAACATTAATAGGCCTGTCCAAATGCACAATGGAGCAATGTTAGGCATTTGGTCAATAATTTAAATAACTATTTTGTCAGCAATTTGAGCAGCATCTCACAAATGGGATAAGATTAGGAAAAGAAAGACATTTTTCGCATAAAACAAGTGTAACTTTTTATTTCCTGGCTTGTTTAGATCGAAAGACTTGTGTATGGCAAATCGGTCGGTTTAAACAAGACGCTAAGAGCTTCGCGTGGAAGTCGTTTGTATTATTGACCGATGAATCAGGAAAGGTGGTGAATTCTGATCAGTGGGCTTTGATAAGGCAAAATTAAAGAACTGCAAGTACCCCCATCTTTTGACGAGATTACATGTATTCATTCACGATAATTCCCATTTTGTGGCAGACAAATATTTCTACGCAAACACAGCATGTATGTATGTATGTATGTATGTATGTACGTATGTATGTGTGTATGTATGTATGTATGAATGTATGTATATATGTATGTTTGTTTGTATGTATGTATGTATGTATGTATGTGTGTGTGTATGTATGTATGTATGTATGTATGTATGTATGTATGTATGTATGTATGTATGTATGTATGTATGTATGCATGCATGTATATGTATGCATGCATGTGTGTATGTATGTACTAATACTATGTATGTATGTATGTATGCGTGCAGCTATACAATTTAAACAGATTGGGCCAAGAAAATGGGCCTCATTCGGCAGGTGAAAGAAATTAAATGTAAAAAATATATTTTAAAAAACCAATTTATTTTTGGAGTATCATAAGGCAGGTCAAAAGTAAAATAGGCAGGTAGCGCCGCCACTGCGCAAACAGTTCTTTAATATCTATTAGTAGGTTACGTAAGCTGAAGGCCTGAATTTTAAAACGTTGCCATGGTTTTTTTTATCAAGCCTTTGCAGAATTTTGTAATAAAACGTTAATTTAGAGAATAATTGTTTCTAATCAATATTGACTAAAGACAAGATAATCGACAAAATAATGGCTAGACACGCTTATCTTGATAATATGGGGTTCTTGTGTAACAACATTCAAAATAAGTATGCGACGCTGGAGCAGTAATTTCACGACGCCGCGCTGCGCCGCCGACGCCGACATTTTGAGCTCGCCGCCGCCGCCGATTTTTGTTTGTCGGCGCGCCGCCGCCGCCGACCAAAAATGACCGGCGCGCCGCCGCCGACACTCTCATGTCGGCGCAGGGCTCTGCATCCAACCCCCGCCTGATGTGTTACATCCATCCCCGCTATCACATGCGACTAGTTTTTATTTCATATCTTTGGAAAACATCAACTTTCGCTTATATATCGCTCACACAAACGCTGCTTGAATGACAACAGTTACTCTTCTACGTAGGCCTATTGCAATCAGCGAAAATATCAAACGTGAATACCACGGGCCATGAGAAAAATAAGGAAAAAGTATGAATCTCACGTTTGAGGCAAATTATTTTCTTTGATTTATAAAAAATTTATTCTGAAGAATTCAGCACAGAAATTATGTTCACGTTAGTTTTTCGACTGTATCTACGTTTTGATCGGTATACGCTGGTCCCCCGCTCTTCAGTTTTGGCACAGTGATGCTTGTTACATTCAACCCGTGTTACTTTCGATCCCAGTCTCCCCGACTTGCTCAGGGTCCCTGCGCGACGGTTTGAGGTGGATGCGAACCCGCAACATTTCGGCCAGGGAGTAGCTTAGCAGGTTAAAAAATCAGTTTCAAAGAGATACTAAAGATTCCAAAGAATATTTGGCAGGTCATAAGGCAGCTCAAGATCAGAGTATCATAGACAGGTCAAATGCATGGGACCTGCCGCGCCCTATAGATAAATAGTGGCGCCGCCACTGGCTGTTCTGTACAATCGTGGGCGCGGTGGTGTAGTGGGTATGTTCGTTGCCTTGCAGCCGGTGGGTCGCAGTTTAATCGTAGCCACCTCAAACCGCCTCGTGGCGACCTTGAGCAAGTCATTCAATCGCAATTGCTCAGGCGCTTCGGCGTTAACTCCGATTTGGTGTCCGCGCTGTAGTCTGGAGCGCATCTGAGTAGCTTCTTGAAGGGCCGCTATAAGAAGTGCGCATACATACAATTACTCGACATTTACCTGAAGATCGATATCCGAGGAGATATGCTGGTGACGACTGGATCCGGTTTATAAGTGAACTCAGCGTTTGTAGCTAAGCAGGACACGGCATCCTTCGCAGTCGTCCAACAGATCCAGATGGGAAGCGGCGACTGCAGGTCAGAGGCGTCCGCTCCGATTGTCTGCAGGTTAATTGCACTGGAACTCCTAAGAAGAACAGGACAGTGAGTACAGAGATGATGTATGGCTATGATCGTTGCCTTGGAGCCGCAGGGCTCCAGGTTCGAATCCACCCTACAGCCGTCGCGTAGGGACCTTGAGCAAGTCCTTCACTCTCGATTGCTCGTGCACTTCGGCGTGAAAATCTGATTCAGTGTCCGCGCTGTATTCGGGAGCGCCTCTGGGTAGAATCTTTGTGAGGAGCAATAACAAGTGCTCATGCATACATATGTTATAATACATCTGTTATATATATATATTATATATATTACATATGCACGTAGGCCAATAGCTACAGTGGTTTCTATCGCCTAAACAACCGGACTCAATCCATATCCTTCCCTCCGAATTGGGTTTCGGTTTATTTCTCATTCCCTCTGTTTTCCACTGGGCTCCAGTTGCATCCTCGCTGACCATAGGGTTAAAGCGGACTCTGAACGAGTACGCCTAAGTAGTATTATTCCACTTGAAAAAGCACAATAATTTGTCATTGAATAATGTAAAATAACGCAGAGGAGTAAAAATGACAGAGTAATAGAGCAATTTTAATGAATAGTAAGACATACGCTGTAACAAGTGTATATATAATATATTATATATAATATATGCATACATTATTAGGACTGCTTTTGGGACCTAGCCTTAGTTGATGTCAGAATGGAAAATAGGAAATCAAAACTAAAATGATGCCACGTGGGCGTTGGGGAAATCAACCTAAAAGCTCCAAGGTTTAAAGTGATCTGATTATACAAAGAAGGAAATCACTGAACTTTGAACGAATTAACGACTTTGTGAATACCAACGTAAAGTTGTGTGAATATGCATTAGGCAGTGCAAGCTGGTAATCAAATTCGATGTAACGCAACGCAATTGCATATATGAAGGGTGGACCAAAAACAACCTACGGTTTATTTGTCAATATCTTGAGCAAAAGTAGGAATTTCTAACTGAAATTTTACAGGCTAATAGACAATTTATATTTACACATCGTGGCTAGATTTCATCAAAATATTTCAAACAGAACAAAAGTTGCATCACTTTTGGTGAGGCCACCCACCGTTTTGTGACAATTCAAAAACGTAACGCAAAAAACTTTTTAAAAAAGATTTTGGTAAGTCACATCTATAAATTCTTACGTTTGGTCAAGATATTGTCAAAAAACCGCAGGGGGTCTTTTTGGGCCTCCCTGTAAACAGCGCCGCTTCAATAGTGTAAAAACAATCGAAAATCTTCCTTCATTCACGCAGTTGATGATAAAATGTTTCACCTATTTAGGCCTAGCGAACATTTGTAGTCGTTTCCGATTGTTACGCCCGTTATACTCCATGTGTCGCTTAACGGCGATAGAGAAAAGTTAGTTCCTCCCGATTGAGGTCCGTAACCTTCCGCCATTAGATCATCGGAGAAGGGCTACATGAAAGAAACAACATTAATTCAGTGTCACAAAATATCGACTTATTGGGGGATTCAACAAGTCCGACGTGTATCCCAATATATGCGTGAGGTCTTGCGCTGGCTTCCTTTCCCGCAACGCATCTCATTTAGGATTTCATCTTTGGTGTGGCGATGGGCGGTGTGTTCCCTCTTATCTGTGTGAGCGTTGCCTCCCACTTTCCCCTTGCATAGGCTGCCGCGCACTGCGCTCTGATGTCCATGGTGACTCAATGGTTCCTTTCACTCAGCTCTGTAACAATGCAGAGGCATTCGTTCTCTATTGTTGGTCCAACAACCTGGAATGGTCTTTCCTTGACTATGCGACACCTTCCAAGCTGTTCTCAATTTCACAAACTGTTGAAGACCGTTCTTTTCGCTTGATCTCGGCCGGGAGCGCCTCTGAGTAGGTACCTTCAAGGGGCGCTATATAAATTCTGATTGATTGGTTGACAAAGTGCTGAAAATAATGCGTGCGTTTTCTCTCATTGGCCTTGCATTGTGGAACCAGCTTCCTCCTTCACGCATTCCCCCATATTAACTGGTGATCGGCTAACTGCCTCTTTCCGTGTCTCAAGACCACTTTTTTCTCACTTGGTCTAACGCACTGGGAGCGCCTCTGATTGGGGTGCACTGTAAGAGGCGTTGTATAAATTTATAGAGACAATACAATACAATGCAATACAATACTCTGGTGACCGTCACTGAGCGAGTGCTGTAACCACTAAATATATTTTTTACTACCGCTCAGTGTGATCTTTGTGGTGCCTAGCCCGCTGTCAGTTCGTAATTAAGATAAGATAAGATAAGAATATTCTTTAATATACCAATTGCTATCCGCATTTTGGTGTACATACAAAGTATAATAAACAAACGTACATAATTTCTATACCCAAACAATGTCAAAGTGTTTTAGAATAGCATAAAATCCTAAGTCCAAATCCAATATAAATTTTAAATTTAAAAAAGAAGTTCTTTTAATGACCAACAATTTATGCTGCACTTTGGTTTATATAGTATTACATTTAAATATGATAAAGCATCCTTGTTATAAATGATTTCCTCGTTAGGTTGTCCGCCCTAGGAATGATTCGGTCATGTAGTCTTGGCCTCATGGAATAAGGCTGGGGCCTCAATGGTGGGAGGAGTGGGTTCAATACATGTCCTGGATTAAGTAGGAGGGCAGCGAAGAGCCTCCCGTCCGCCGTGCTACACAGAGCCTCGAATGTAGGATTGTCCTCAGGAAGATAGTGCAGTCGGATCAAACGGTCCAATATGGCCTGCAGTCTGCCGCGTTCCTGTTGCCCTGCAAATCCCCACCATGCCGGGGCCGCATATAACATGCGTGCCACTGTGGTCATCCTACAAACGTCATGCAGGCTTGGTCCCTTGAGGCCGTGTGCAGTCATGATTCGCAAGGCATAAAGCGACTGTCTTGCCTGGATGCATATTCGCCTGATATGGGCTTCAAACCCTAGGTTTTCAGTCACGACAACCCCTAAAATCGTCATACTTTGGACCCGAATAAGACCCGGAATCTCTGCTGGACCGAACTGTAGCATTCCTCGTCCCGGACGGTGAACAACCATCTCCTGAGTCTTTCTTTGATTGAGAGTCAAGTTGCAGCGTTTGGCCCACTCCGTTACACGATCTAGTTCTTCCCTAATCGTGTCACTGTTGATGGTTGGTACCAACAGGTAAGTATCGTCAGCGTATTTGGCCATGCGGTTTCTGGGACGTACTGTTTTGAGTTTCGAAATGGCCGTTAGAAAGTTCAAAGGACCCAGACCAGATCCTTGAACAATGCTAGCGTTGATGTCAGCTGCAACCGAGACCAATCCATTGTATTTTGTTACATGTCTGCGGTTTGTGAGGAAGGTCACAATCCAGTTGTGTACACAGTCCGGAATGGGCAGTTCGGCCAATTGCTCCGCAAGATACGCATGTCTGACCATATCAAAAGCTTTAGAGAAGTCGAGAGCTATCAAGTGAACGTAAAGGTTGTCTTTGAGAAGCTCCAGAAGACCCTCAGTCAATGATATAAGGGCTGCGGTGGTAGATCCGGTGGGGCGGAAAGCATACTGATCTGAGAATTGATCGAATCTTTCTTCAACAGAAAGTTCACCTGGCCATCAATGCCAGAAATTCAGATATGCCAGACGCCAAAAAGTTCTGAGTAGACCTGTATCAAAGCGGTGCGGATAAGAAATGAGCGGGTTTTAAATTTTCGGAGACTTTTACAGACTAACCGGCACGCATTGACCAGGAGTAGATCCTTGTCTGCATCTACAGCCTCCGCTGGAATCACAGAGAGCGGTGGCATTTGCAACACCAACGGGATGACAGTTGCAACCATTGGCCGGCAGATTCCTACAACAATAGCACAGAATTGTGGCGCCACACACCAAAGCCAGCATAAGTCGGAGATTACACATCAGAGAAATTAGAGAAATAGCATGTTTGTTATTGTTTTTTCGAAATTTAATTTTTAAAATATTTTAAACTTTTTTCCAAAAGACAGGTAGCTAAACTATTTTAATGCTCTTGATATGCAAATTATTATTTTTAATTAATTAAATTAAATTAATTAATTAATTTAATTGGATCACTTTTTCCATTGTATCTTCGGCTAGAATCAAGCTAGAGCAATAATTTTTGTGTCATTTTGATGCTTGAGATAAGGCCTTTGAAATGATGCATCAAACGCAATATATTTGAAAATCACCTTAATGCTGGTTTTGGTGTGCGGCGCCACAATTATCATCTCAGTATGCATCTCGTTTGCTAATTAAGAAACCGTCCATTAGAGACTTAATTTCTAGGGTAATGTTTTTTCTCTTGTAATCTATCTCTTATGAAATTCTATTGTACCAAAACGGTATCCATGGTGAGAATTGCCGATGGATTGGGTGTGTTCACTGCTCAACCCCTTAGTCTTTCACAGACCACATAGTAAAGACTGCCCTGCACATCTCGTCGTGGGACGCGGTGATGTAGTGGCGAGTTCGGTGCCTTGCAGTCGGAGGGTTCCAAGTTCCAATCCACCTCAAGTTGCCGCGTATGGACCATCAACAAGTCCTTCACTCGCAATAACTTTGTTCGTGCGTTTCAGCTGAAACTCCGATGCAGTGTACGCGCTGTAGTAGGAAGCGCCTCTGAGTAGAGAGCTTGAAGGGGCGCTGTAGCAAATGCGAGAAATAAAGACGAGAAATAAATCTCAACTCCACGCGAACTATCTCTTGGCCGGCATAAGGCAGAGTCTGGTCCATGCATTTTTATTATTCTCATACTAACAGTATTCATGCGCAACCATGGGCAGAGTTTATCAGGGCAAGGGGGGGGCTAAGACCTCCCTCCAAGAAGACCCAGACTAATTTTTTACCGTGCAAATGGTATCTTTACCGGGCTTAGTCCCCCCCAAGAAGGCTTTAGCCCTCCAAGAACGGAAACCAAACTCCGCCATGTGCGCAACTGAACACATCTCATAGTCTACGACTCTGCGTGGATTCCATAAGTTGAATTGGATTTCGGATGCGCTGTACAATTTATTAAGCCTTATTGACATTTATAGGGCGGGGCCAGGGCCGCGTTGGATAACGGACTGGCATCGAGATTATCGGAACTGAGTTCGATTTCCGAATAGGATAGATGTGCTTCGTAGGCTATTATCGCCGTTGTACTGTAGGCTGGCCGTTCTGTTAGTGGTTAAGATTGATGCTAATTATTAAGATTGTTTCTTAACTTGTACATGTACAGAGCAGTGCGTTTGCAGGCGTTTCATCGAAGGAAAAAAATTCAGATTAAAAAATCATTTCTTTTATTATTATTATTATTATTATTATTATTATTATTATTATTATTATTATTATTATTATTATTATTTTTTTTTTTTTTTTTTTTTTTTAAGATTAATCTTATTATTATTATTACTACTACTATTGGGCTATTATTATTATTATTATTATTATTATTATTATTATTATTATTATATTAATCTATCATGATCATCATTTTTATTATTTTTGTTATAAAGAGTTGTGCTAGAATTTTTTTTATTTCATTCAATCTCAACATTTTAAAAGCCACAACGAGATCAGGGTTTGAGCCTCACGCTTACCATCCGTAAAGACTGATATCTGCAATTGCGATCGAACTGTTCTCAGGGTGGTTGCCGTAGTCAGCATCGTTGGCTTGCATCGTCAGTTGAAGTTGGCTGAAATTTCTCCACCACAGCCAACCACTGGAACCGTTTCGAACGGAAAATACTCCTTCCGGAACAGAAGCATTCCAAAACTGCCCAGCTCTACGATACGGTTCAGAAAAAGATATCGTTTTGTAATAGGACGACTTTTAGCGTTGCAAGTCTATAGTACATGGTTAAAACCACAGTCTATTGCATTTTATTGTATTGTATTGTATTTATTGTATTGTATTGTATTATATTGTAAGCTTATTTACTGTATTGCATTGTATTGTATTGCATTGCATTGTACTGTACTGTTCCGTATTGTATTGCATTGTATTGTATTGTAGTGCATTGCATTGCATTGTATTGCATTGTATTGTATTGTATTGTATTGTATTGTATTGTATTGTATTGTATTGTATTGTATTGTATTGTATTGTATTGTATTGTATTGTATATGACCATTTATGAAGCGCTTCTATCAGCAAAAGTTTTACAGAAGTGCTCCCAGAGTGATCTACCCGAGAAAAAAGGTATAATAACATTTAAAGAGAGAGAAGGATGAGGTAAGACTACCACGGAGAAAGGCGGAGTGACCTGATGGCGGAAGTCTATTCCATAAAGAGGAACCCATGCAAGCAAGGCATCTGCACTGAGCCATGGCAGTAATGACGCGCTTTATAAATGCCTACCGTATGCTGCAAGGCCGTAGCCAGGATTTGATTTCGGGGGTGTTTCTTTCCCGCCCGAAAAACTGATGACCCTTTTTTATTCACCCGGCCAAAAAATCGTCAGAAAATGTCACCAATTAATTCAATTTTCCATTTCGGGGGGTGTTTTCAGGATTTTATTTCATGGTTTTTACATCATGTGCTCCTAAATGCATTCAATTATTTTTTCCATTTTCCATTTCGGGGGTGTTCAAACACCCAAAACACCCCCCTTGGTATGCTGTGATATTGTAGAGGAAGCATGCGAGGTAGATCGTAGCATGAAGAAGCCAAGAAAGCAGGGCCACTGAGACTCGGTGGTCGATCATTGGTAATCGTAATCGTATTCCTAATTTATTGAGCACTACTCGAAAGCCAGGCGCAGGGCACCAGCCTATTCACGAGCGATCGCCATGTAGCGCGGAAGGCACCGACTCGATCCTGGTCTCGTGAGACGGTTACTACACGTTCGTCACTGACTATAGAACTCGGTCTAGGGTAACTGAGCATCGCTGGCCAACTCCTCTGATACAGCACAACGCTCGTGATTAAGCTGGTGCCCTGCGCTCAACTGTAGAGTATCTTAGAACTAACGAGTCGGTGCGTGGGGGAGCTCGGAATAGACAGAGAGGAGAAACTGTGGCAAACAGCAACTATATATAGGAGGAAATTGAGCTACTTCGGCCATGTGGCCATGTGATGAGATCTAACGGTTTGGAAAAGGAGCTGATGACGGCATGCGGTGAGGGAAGGAGAAGACGAGGAAGACCAAAAAGAGATGGATGGATGAGGTACAGGAAAAGTCTGGCATGAGCCTGGAGGAGCTAAGAGAGGCGACAAGAGAGAGGAGACACTGGAGAGAATACATCATGACTGTCGCCAGAGTTCCAAGAGCTGACGGCAACAGGTAACCAGATGAGCTCTTTAGATACTTGAAGTTTACGATCACAATCTGAAGCCCATCTGCCTGTAGGCCTATTAACCGATGTTGGCCTATAACACTCACGGTGTGCAGCTGTAGTAGAGGGATCCTTGTTTTCTTAAGTGTCTGTCGGTCGGTTGGCAACTTTTATTGTTGTACGTCGTCCATGTGACGTCATTTCCACGCAGAGTCATTGCAACTGAGCTGGGAATGACACTAGACGCGTCGAAAGATACTTGAAAGTGATCAATCTACAATAAGCAAAGGCAACTGAGGTATTGCATTGTATTGTATTGTATTTGTTTGTATGTGCACTTGTTATAGCGCCCATTCAAGCTCTCTACTCAGAGGCGCTCCCGACTACAGCGCGGAGTTTCACGCATCGGAGTTTCACGCAATTGCGATTGAAGGACTTGCCCAAGGTCCCTACGCGGCGACTAGAGGTGGATTCGAACCTGCAGCCTTCCGGCTGCAAGGCGACGTACATACCCACTACACCACTGCGCCCCACAAATAATTATGAGGAGTGAAAGGCCAGTTTTCTCTCTTGCCCTTGGATCTCCTCAGCGAGAGCGTCTAGGTCAATGTACTGCTCATCAGAGATAGGCAGAGTTATATTAGTTCAATTGATAAACGATTACAACTACATGTGCAAGGCCGTAGCCAGAATTTTATTTCGGGGGATCCCAGAAAAATTTCTCACGACCTTTGTTTTAGTCGACCTTTTTTTAGTAATCGGAAGTTTTTTATGATTTTTCGCCCGAAAAACTTTCAGCATGGCGTAAAACGATCCAATTTCATGATCTTTTTCTTCATAAATCGCGATTTTATCTTGTTTTTGCGTAAATGCATTATCTAATTTTTACGGGTTTTTTTCCATTTCGGGGGGTGTTCAAACACCCAAAACACCCCGCTAGCTACGGTCTTGTGTAACATATAGCTGCTGAAAATGTGCTGAGCGAGTATGATTAGTTGATTAGTGCGACCTATTGAAATCTGCAAATCGGTTAGAAATCGACCGCTGATGTTTCGTAGAAGGGACCAAACACGATCACAATTTTCACGAAGTGCTTGAAAATGCATGGCAGAAAGCTATGAATATTCAAATTATACATGTAATGTATTCTTTATTTTGGTTTCTAATTATAAATTTCTCAGAAACATTCCGCGTTTAATCAGTGCTTTAGTGCAAAAAATATTTCACAGACCAAAGGTAGTAGGCCCAATTTTAAAAAGGCGTCAATTTTCCGGGGGTAAGGCGAGTGCCCCTCTTGCCCTTATGCGCGTGCGCCTATGAACACAATAACTAGAAACGGTATTTAATTATCGCTAAGATATGCTTGATGCTTTTTACATACACATACTTTATTGCACGTTCAACTCTGGTTACACAAACATGAATGACTAAGAACAGTACAATGCAATTAGGAGCCAGCAAAAGCTAGTAGCTTATATCATCCTGACCCCTCTTCCCACTTAATAATCATGAATGTTTCATAGGATACGTGGGATTTTCATAGGATGCTTCAAAGTCAATATGCGGGATGTCTTTTGCATTTGCTCCCTTTACCACATAGCGTCGCATCAGATTCAGACTTTGGTGTGACCTTGCGCGCGTAAGAAATTTATGTAATAATAATAATAAAAATAATAATGATATAAATCTCTGAAATGAATGAATTGTTCTTACGATCGCCCCTGGGTCGAGTTCGACGGTGATTGTGGCGACGCGTTGACCAGGAGCGAACGTCAATCTGGTGGAGCTGTCACCATCGAACGCACACGAGGGAGGCTCTGACTGTTCACAGGGTTGCGACACACTGCAGCACGACCACGTGTCTTCGGGACTGATCTGAACATCTGATGCCTTCGATAGTAGTTCCACCGGAGAACCAATGGACGCCGAAGATGACTGAGACAAAAGCACTATGCTCATCAGGAGCACAATGACACGGTAGGCGAGCATCATCTGACCAATGTGGACTGCAAAGCTGTAAGACCATACAAAACAACTCTAAGACCATACAAAACAACTCTAAGACCATACAAAACAACTTTGAGACCATACAAACCAACTCTAAGACCATACAAAACAACTCTAAGACCATACAAAACAACTCTAAGACCATACAAAACAACTCTAAGACCATACAAAACAACTCTAGGACCATACAAAACTCTAAGCCCATACAAAACAACTGTAAGACCATACAAAACAACTGTAAGACCATACAAAACAACTCTAAGACCATACAAAACAACTCTAAGACCATACAAAACAACTCTAAGACCATACAAAACAACTCTGAGACCATACAAAACAACTCTAAGACCATACAAAACAACTCTAAGACCATACAAAACAACTCTAAGACCATACAAAACAACTCTAAGACCATACAAAACAACTCTAAGACCATACAAAACAACTCTAAGACCATACAAAACAACTCTAAGACCATACAAAACAACTCTAAGACCATACAAAACAACTCTAAGACCATACAAAACAACTCTAAGACCATACAAAACAACTCTAAGACGCTTAGTTTTGAATAGCATTTTCGCAAAGACTTTCTTCATTCGTTCATATAAAATATTTACAAAGTGACATTTTCGAGGAAGTCGACTCAGAGGCACTCCCAGCCCAATAATGTTGATACAAAAAAGTCTTGAAGAGCCTGTTAAACGCCGATGAGCCAACTGTAGGTTACAGGTGTACTGTATCTCCAAACGGTAGACAATTCCAGACAGATGAACCTACAACTGAGGCCGACAGGTTGAGGTTCCAACCGAGGTCGAGATACCTGCGGCTCCCTGCTAGAGGCACGGCGACAGCGTGTAGAACAACCAGAGCCTTCTATTACAGTAATAGAAGGCTCTGAGAACAACCAAAGCAGCACAGGGCGGTCAAATTTCGGAAGACCCAAGAGAAAATAATAGACCCAGCGGTTCCCAACCCGTGGCTCGTGGGCCAAAAGTGGTACTCATCTCTCAAAGAATTAACAAAAATAAACGACAAAACCGACAATTTGGACAGGATAGAACACATAATTTTTTCTATTACACATTATTAAAAATTTGACGCCTATAAATAACATGGAATATTCTATTTTGAATCAATTATAACAATTTTATATGCTTTTTGTTAATTCAAAACGTTAGCCTTGTGGTACCCTTATGTCCTTCAACTAAGAAACATTGGCCCTCGTGTCCTCCAACTTTATAAAAAAGTGGTCCTAAAATAAAAAATGGTTGGGAACCACTGCCATAGAGTATAATAAGTCGTTGAATTTCTTCCTTGTTAGGCAGGTATACACGTTTATGCGCTGCCTTCGGATTTTATTCTCACGCGCTACGGTTGACTGCACACTTTCAACGAATGTGAGTTGAATCAGGAAGTAAATTATGTATGTATGTACGTATGTACGTATGTACGTATGTATGTTTGTATGTATGTATGTATGTATGTATGTATGTATGTATGTATGTATGTATGTATGTACATGTATGTATGTATGTATGTATGTATGTATGTATGTATGTATGTTTGTATGTATGTATGTATGTATGTATGTATGTATGTATGTATGTATGTATGTATGTATGTATGTATGTATGTATGTATTTTCACTCAACCCAGCGCTCTTGAATGAGCTGGTGCCCTGCGCTTGGCTTTCGGATAGCGCTTTAATATGGCATTCATCAGCAGTGAGATATATTACAGAATAGTCTGGATTAAGTTAGATAACACTCTCGCTGAAATGTGGACAAAGGTTTGGTGAAAATGTTTTTGGTATTGACTTGCTATAGAAAGCTTAGACTATATCTGGCATTACAAAATATCTCGACTCATGATTAGCTTGAGCACATCAACGATCAACTTAAGTTTCAGCTGGGTAAAAGCTTAAACCAGAGAACATTTAAGACAGAGAGCAATTTAAAACAGGGAACATTTTAAGTCATATCGAGGTTTTGACAAGAAAGCAGTAAGCCATCGACCACAGAGCAGTCTGAACCTGAGGACAATTTAAAACAGAGAACATTTTAACCCAGAGAACAATTTCGGCCAGAGAATGTTGAACTTGCAGTTTAAACCATAATAGCATTTTCAACCGGAGACAAGTTAAAACCAGAGAACAATTTACACCAGAGAACAGTTTAACCTGAAATCAGTTTGAACCAAAACAAGAGGACACTTTTACCTGAGGAAAGTGTAAGACCAGAAAGCAGTTTAGACTTTAGACCATACAACCAGTGGCGTAGACAAGGGGGTTTCGGGGATTAAACCCCATTGACTCAGGAAAAAAAGTGTTTTTAAAGGTTATTTATCCACCTAAATAAGAAAAACAATAGAAATGTTTGTAGTAACAATTGCTTTTCTTATTTTATTCCCTTTGTTACTTTATTCCGTTTTTATTTACTGTAATATTGTTTTGTTGGTGTCGGGAAGGGCATCCGGCCAGGGCCAGGCCATAAAACCCCCAACCCCTCCCCCATCATAAATTCCTGGCTACGCCACTGCATACAGCAGTTAAGCAATGCAGAAGTCAGTGTAAGGCTTTAAACCACAGACCGGATTAAGACGTTTGCAATAATTACCTCTTTAGATCTGTTAGGTAACGACACGCTCAGCAGCTTCTAGATAGTCGTGAAACGGGTTGCACAGTTTATATCTCCGCGATAACTTCCTGGTTGCGTTGGAACCTTTGCTTGGCGAGTATTGATAGTATTACGAATCGCAGGATTAAGAAACCACCGACACTTAGTCTAGTCGTACATCGCAAAATGTCAAGCACTATTTTATGTATCAATAATCCCAAGTTCAAGCAAAGAACAGTTTCCTGTTATTATGCGTTTTCTCTTTACCTGAGGCACAGCAAATAATCAGAGTAAAATCCGATGTTCCTCTCCCTTTGCGTGGTCTAAAATGAAGACCTAGGCTATATGAATTGGGTTAGCAGGCTGGCTGTCATACGGTTACAAATAGAATATTTACATATGAAAAGCCAATTCTTAGCAAAGAATCGTGGGTATGACCGACTCCTCCCTGCTTGCGCGTGATCACCGATGCGTTACTGATAGCCAAGCGTGCTGTAGACTACCTTTGTACGGTATTTTACCCACGAGTAAAAGGAGGTGGCTTGTTTTCTGACTCACGTTTTGTTAAATGCGGTTAAAGCGCTTGCTGAAATTTGAACTACACCGTGGTTAAAAAAGTAAGCCAAATTGTTTTGCATATATCTCTAATACCTGATGACATATCACGCTAAAATATTCAAATATTTAGAGAATTGGACCAAGACTATGATTCCAAAATTTCATGAGATAAAGTTGAACGGATAAAAAGATATGAATCTTTCAACTTCATATGCCAAAATTTCAGGTTTGGCTGACTTTTTGAACCACAGTGTATAACCTTCTCGGGCAAGCACGACCGCTTCATGAGACATCCAGATGTACATGACTAATCCACACAAAGAACTTTGGTGACACTCATTCGGACGGTGGTTAAGTATAATTGTCGGTGAGGGATCATGTGAGATTAAACTAATGCCTTGCTTACCTACTTAGTTACTTAGTCCTTCCCGTACAGGACTGTACATCGGGTGACGCAGCTTCTCCGTTCTACTCTGTCCATCGCCAACTCTACAGCGTCCTTCCACGTCATATCCAGACACTGTAGATATTCTCGTGCGGTTTTCTTCCAATTCTTTATTGGTCTGCCTCTCCCACGCTTCCCCTTGGGAATCCACTTCACTGCCTGGTTGACTCTCCTATCCTCACCCATCAGTAGCACGTGTCCCATCCAATTCAGTCGCCTTTTCCTGATGATAATTATTCTCCTGATGATGGTGACACCTAATGCCTACCAGGTATAGTATAATAAATTGGTCAGTGTCAATAGGTAAGGTCGAAAGACAAGTATATGGACGCTTTGCAAGTCTGACTTGTTAGTAATATACATATTATTATTACAAACTGAGACTGTCTGGACTCTCTTACGTAATGTCTGGACTGTCTCAAGTATTGATAAATATTTGTGTTAATTCATTCTGAGAATCTTTGTGGCGCCTTTGCAATAAACCTATTATACCTGTATACTGTTGAGTATGACAGGACATTGGCGCCCGCACATAGGGGCAAGAGGGGGCACTTGCCCCCCTTGGAAAATTTGATTTTCATATTTTGTAACTACTACTAAAACAATTTTCTTCGCATTAAAATGCAAATGTTTCTAATGCTGCACAAAGTGAAACTCAGAAATTTGCATTTAAAAACTCTGTGAAAAATTACTCGTGTTCTTACTATACTGTTTTGAACTTTCCAGCTCTTGCTAAAAAAATTTTGGTAGCACGACATTTAATCCCGCGACACTTCATACCGCGACAGTTAATACCGGACACCTAATCCCGGCGACATTTAATCCCACGTCAGTTAATCCCGGCGACATTTAATCCCGCGTCAGTTAATCCCGCGACAGTTAATCCCGGCGACATTTAATCCCGCGACACTTCATACCGCGTCAGTTAATCCCGCGACAGTTAATCCCGGCGACATTTAATCTCGCGTCAGTTAATCCCGCGACAGTTAATCCCGGCGACATTTAATCCCGGCGACACTTAATCCCGCGACACTTCATACCGCGTCAGTTAATCCCGCGACAGTTAATCCCGGCGACATTTAATCTCGCGTCAGTTAATCCCGCGACAGTTAATCCCGGCGACATTTAATCCCGGCGACACTTAATCCCGCGACATTTGATACCGCGACACTTAATACCTGTACACACGTGAGTACGAATATTTGCACGACTATTGTTATCCACATAGCCAATTAGCTATAGTGTTTCAACTATTGTTGTCCACATAGCCATATAGGTAGGCCTACCTCTCTGTTCAGGTTTACTGCTGTACATCTGTACATAAAACGATCATTATAAAGGATTTTAAACAGGATTTGTGAAGTTCAGTCTACGATAAGGCAGTGACATGGAAGCGAATTTCGGCAGCAGTAGCAAAGCAACAAGCTGCGATACATGGACATTACGAATATATTAAACATCGCGACAATGCCAACGGAGCTCTATTTATAAAAAAAACAGTGAATATTGCTGTGAATATTGCTTTTATCGAATTTAACTGGTTTTATATTATTTGACTGCAAAGGCTGAACTCTTTTGAACAATAGTGAATATTGCTGTGAATATTGCTTTTATGGAAATTAACTTTTTTAAATATTATTTTACTTTCCCGGTATTAAGTGTCGCGGGATTAAATGTCGCCGGGATTAATTGTTCGCGGGATTAAGTGTCGCGGGATTAACTGTCCGGTACTAACTGTCGCGGTACTAAGTGTCGCGGGATTAAGTGTCATGGAACCAAAATTTAAAAGTAACCATTGTGTTCTGACCCCTCCTGCAAAAATTTCTGCGGGCGCCCATGTGACAGGATAAAATCATTTGAACATTTCCCCACTCTTGTATTCGTCTTAGTGTTTGTGCGCAGTCGTGTGTACAATCTTGCATTTCTGTGGAACAAAATAGACAAACTTGGTAAATTGTAGTCGTAATTATCATTGCAACTGTATCTGCAATTGTAACTGTAGGCTAATTGCAACGGTACGTAGACCTAATTGCAATCGAAGTAGCCATTCTGCAATTGTAGTTGCGATTGCAACTGTAATTGCAATCTTAGTTGCAATTGCAGTTGCAATTGTAATTGAAATTTCAACCAGCGACTCAGAGGCTCCCCTACTGATTCTGCCCAATGAATGCGGAACTGTTGGGTATTGATTCGATAGAGGATAATCATACACGAATATTTGTCGAGATTTTAAAAATGGGAAAATCTCTTAATAATTAAATCGCAATCAAATTTAGGCATATATACTGGCCAGTTACAAGCCAGATTAATTGAGTCTTTGAACAGTTAAGCAAATGACATCTTACGGTTGAGGTTAACAGTTAGCATAGACAGAGATCGAATAAACTGGGAAATAGCAAGCTAGCTGGTGGTTCGAGGATGCTTGTGCAATGGGGAGACTGCTGAGGGCTGAGACCGAGTGATTAGCAAAAGAAGAACATCAGCTGTAGGCCTAAACATGAGAGGAAGAAGAAGTTGACCATGCACGGATCCATGATCGTCTTCGCCAGCTCGTCATCATCATCGACGTAGTCGTCGTCGTCATCATCATCATCATCATCATCATCATCATTAATTTTGTTTATTTTCCGTGAGGTGCAAATAATCACTCAGAAGTCTAACTAAAAAATTATGCTTGGATCTGTTGCTGAATGTCTGGAGATTCAGGCCTCGATTATTATTATTAATATTATCATTTTTTAACCCGTGGTATCAATGATCCGTCAGGAATAATAAAAATTATTTTCGTAGTAAAAATGAATCTTCCGAGATACCAGGTTTCTCAAACAACCTGAAATGTGCTTCTGTATGCAATGGCATTGTGACGCGTTACACAGATGAAAAGACGGTGGAACAGAAATTTTCATTTAACATTATTATTAATATTAATATTATTACTAATATTATTATTATTACTATTACTACTACTACTACTAGTAGTAGTAGTAGTAGTAGTAGTAGTAGTAGTAGTAGTAGTAGTAGTAGTAGTAGTAGTAGTAGTAGTAGTAGTAGTAGTAGTAGTAGTAGTAGTAGTAGTAGTAGTAGTAGTAGTAGTAGTAGTAGTAGTAGTAGTAGTAGTAGTAGTAGTAGTAGTAGTAGTAGTAGTAGTAGTAGTAGTAGTAGTAGTAGTAGTAGTAGTAGTAGTAGTAGTAGTAGTAGTAGTAGTAGTAGTAGTAGTAGTAGTAGTAGTAGTAGTAGTAGTAGTAGTAGTAGTAGTAGTAGTAGTAGTAGTAGCAGTAGTGGTAGTGTTTGTTTGTATGCGCACTTGTTATAGCGCCTCTTCCAGCCCTCAACCGCTACTCAGAGGCGCTCCCGACTACAGCGCGGACACTGCATCGGAGTTTCACGCCGAAGCGCTGAGCAATTGCGAGTGAAGGACTTGCCCAAGGTCCCTACGCGGCGAGGTGGATTCGAACCTCGAACCTTCCGGCTTCAAGGCGACGACGCCACTACTACACCACCGTGCCCCACAAGTGGGGGCGGTGGTGTTGAACAGAGATCGAATAAACTGGGAAATAGCAAGCTAGCTGGTGGTTCGAGGATGCCATTGAATACTATTTTGAGGTCAATGCCATTGCATGCAAAAGCACATTTCAGGTTGTTTGAGAAACCTGGTGGTGGCGGTGGTGGTGGTGGTGGTGGTGGTGGTGGTGGTGGTGGTGGTGGTGGTGGTGGTGGTGGTGGTGGTGGTGGTGGTGGTGGTGGTGGTGGTAGTAGTGGTAGTAGTAGTAGTAGTAGTAGTAGTAGTAGTAGTAGTAGTAGTAGTAGTAGTAGTAGTAGTAGTAGTAGTAGTAGTAGTAGTAGTAGTAGTAGTAGTAGTAGTAGTAGTAGTAGTAGTAGTAGTAGTAGTAGTAGTAGTAGTAGTAGTAGTAGTAGTAGTGGTAGTATTTTTGACTCCTGATAGAAATAATCCCTCGGGAACAAAGAAATTATTTTAGGAATAAAAGCGATTTTCCGTGAATATTATTATAATTATCATTATTTTCATTATTTTCACATAATTATTACCACTATTATAATCATCATCCTAATCATTATCATCATCATCATCATCATCGTTATCATCATCATCATTATGATCATTGTTTCGTATAATTGTTATTCATTATAATTACTTTAATTTGTTATTATTTTTGAAATGATTATTATTCAACATTATTATTATCATTTGTCATTAGATCCTATGATTACTATTTTGAGGTTAAATAAATAGGGCCGTTCCAGACTGTTGATTTTATATTAGGCGCTAGTGAAGTCCCTGAGGGATCCTGTATACCTCGGGGCAAAAAAAAATCAAAATTGAAAACAAAACGAAAAGACATAATTTAATATGCTAAAAGACACGTTCACGAAGGTCCGTATATTAGAATTATGTGAGAAACACATAGCCTACCGGGTAGTCTTATAGCGCCTAATAAACCGGTGTCCAGTTATGAATTATCGACCTGCTTAATCTAGAAAATGAATGAACGGAAACGAATGGATGCCGAGTCGAATGATTAATGATTGAGTCTTTCTAGTCTCTATAAACTCAGTGCAGAGGTTTATCCATAGAACTACAGTCAAACACACAAAATGTATTTAATCTACGGTAATAATTTCTACTCCGGAAATACGAGATCGCATTGATTCCGATGCACACTTCCCGATCTAGTAGTCTGGGAAAGCAGAATGACGGTTTTCTTCATCCAGGTAGGTGGTCACCGGGACATCTAGCTTCAGTTTTTGGATGGAGCTCACGTCATCCGGTGTTGGCTGTTGGAAGGAACCCAAGACATACCGCGAATCTTTGGAACCAGACCCAAAGTAATCCTGCTTTTGGTGTTTCATGGAACCGGCGTCATCCTGCTTCAGCTGATGAGTGGGATCCGGAACATACCGCGACTGTGTGGAACTGGAACCAGCGTGATCCTGCTTTGGCATTTGGATGGAACCCACGGAATCCTGCTTTTGGTGTTGGAAGGAACCCGGAACATACCGCGAATCTGTGGAACTGGAACCGGCGTAATCCTGCTTTGGCTCTGGGATGAAACCCTCGTTATCACGTGTGAGCCGCTGCTCGTTGTCCGTGACATAACTCGAATGTTTGAGGTCGGCCTCAGAGCCGCCCTGCTTTTGCTCGAAGTAGGCACTTGGAACATTCTTCATTAGATCGAGGTAGGAGACGGGCCGCTCCCTCCTAACGTGCAACCCAATCTGGTTGGCATCGACTGTTTCATCCACATACTCCATTGAAGTCATTGAGGCTCTGCTGTTTTCCGTCGCATGACCCACGATCCCTTGCAAGATGCTGACTAACTCCTTGAATCTTGGTCTATCGGTTGGCGATTCTTTCCAACAACTCCGCATCAGATCGTAACTAAATAAATCAAAACAGTTCGACTTAAACTGTTCATCATATCCTCTTTAATGAAATAGATGATTACCCGCCCTAAGAATGGAAATAATTATTATGAAGCGTTTTAGAAAATGGCTATTTTCTCAAAAAGCGACTTACATGTCTGCCTATTCTGATACAGGCAAAGACTGTAATGCATTGATGTTAACTGCTTTATTGTCCTATTATTCTATTATTCTAGTGATGTTGACTGCATCTTTTTGTTTGTTTGGAGACATCCGTTTTACGACTAACTTCTTCCTTTCGTCTTATCTGCGTCATTGACTTTAACTATTTTCCATTGGCCTTATCTATGGTAATAATAATAATAATAATATCTTTTCTTTAATTAAACGCCTGCAAGACGCACTGCGCTTTACATTTACAGGTTATACAGTAATCTTAATTAAACTTAACTACCAACTGAACAGACAGCTTTGTAATTACACGGCGCCGATGGCAGCCTACAAAGCAAATCCGCCCAACGGGGGCTCGAACTCACTACCTCTCGCACTCTTGGCCAGCGTGTTAACCACTACTCTACCGGGGCCCAGTGGTTAACTATCCTCAATACCTCCTCATCTCATTCATGGTGATGATGATAAGAAATGAAACTGTGTTTTAGTCTTACATGAAGTCTGGCGTATTTCGGGGTTTTTCAAGTCGACCTCCAGCGATAAAGAATCGTTTGATTTCAAGATTGTCGATGTCAGCGTATGGTCTTCTTCCACGAGTGAACAGCTCCCACATCAACACTCCAAACGACCACTAATCGCAGAAACAAACACACACAACAATTGACTCAATGATCTAATCTAATAATTTCTATAGCGCCGCTACCAGTGTTGTATGTTACTGTGTAATCGTTATCTTAAACTCCGGAGATCTTAAGTGCTAATCTATATACATCCTCTCGATGTAAAGCATCCACAGCGTCTGGAGATGACGTGGGAGGATGCTGCCGAGGTGACGATGGGCAGAGGAGAATGGAGAAGCTGCATCGCCCAATAAGTAGTCTTGCAACTGGAAGGACTAAGGTCTAAGGTAAGGACTCCAGTGGCGGAGACAAGAAGGTTCCGGGGGTTAAAACCCCACATTGGCCTAGAAAACCAGTTTTTTAAAGGTTATTTATCCGCTTAAATAAGAAAAACAAAACAATTGCTTGTAGTATCAATTGTTTTTCTTACTTTATTCCCTTTGTTGCTTTATTCCCTTTTTATTTACTGCAATACTGTTGGGCTGGTGCCAGAAAGGGCATCCGGCCAGGCCATAGACCCCTCCCCAAAAAAAGGCAGAGAAAGAGAAAGAGAGAGAAAGGTAGAGAAAGGTAGAGAGAGAGAGAAAGGTAGAGAGAGAGAGAGAGAGAGAGAGAGAGAGAGAGAGAGAGAGAGAGAGAGAGAGAGAGAGAGAGAGAGAGAGAGAGAGAGAGAGAGAGAGAGAGAGAGAGAGAGAGAGAGAGAGAGAGACGTGCGAACCTGTCTCATGAGGAAACTGTCCTCTAACGAAAGACGAAAGAAGACAACATGCTAACTGGAAAACGGTGTTATATAATTACAAACATAGGGTCCTACCACATCACTGCTTTCCGTGAACTTAGCTTCTCCTGCTAGACATTCGATGGCCATCCATTTGACGGGCAACGGTCGATTGTTATCTTTCGTCTTGTAGTAATCGCTCTCAAAGATATCTCGAGCGAGACCAAAGTCAGCAACTTTCACGACGAACTCTTTGTTCATCCTGTTCAATCATCGACGCAGTTTGTAACAATTTCTATTAATGTCAAAATCATCAAACAATCTCAATGAAAAAAATTCTTCGCACAATATACCTGCACTAATAATATCAAGTCGTTGCAGCCTGTTGGTAAACTTAGGATCCGTTTATGACTATTAATATTGTACGTCCTTAATAGTTTCAAATTACATCACAACGTCCACTAGACGAGCACATGAAACAGACAGGGCATTTTAACTTTCAGCTGTACACAAAATGTGCAGTTCTAAATGGATTTGTGCTGTTCTAGAAGCACTTCTGTGCAGTTAAAACTAGCAAAACAGGTCATTGTCATCCGATTGGAAGTAATTTACCATGGAAGATGGAAAAAGAAAGAAGGAGTTGTGCAGTTCAAAACATTCCTTAAAAACAGCCCTGGAAACAGAAGTAGCAGCAGCAGTACGTGGTAGTAGTAGTAGTAGCAACAGCAGCCATTTGCAATACTCGAGAACTCACATGCAATTTCTTGCCGCTAGATCTCTGTGGATGAATTTATTTTCCGCCAAGTACGCCATTCCCTCCGCTACTTGAAGACTGTACGACGTCAAGTCCAAAACCGACAGAAGCTAAGGTACATATAAAAGTCCACAGACAAAGCTACACGAGGTACAATCAATGTATCTGTAGATCAATTATTATTGACAGGACCTAATAATAAAGGCACAGCCATAGGCGTAGGGGAGATTTTTGAAGTGGGAGGGGGCAAAATGTAACTTTTGCCCAAAAATTCTGACGACTTTTTTTAGTCACCCGGCCCAAATCTTCAGAAACTTGCCACAATTCTTGCCCGAAAATTCTGACGACCTTTTTTCCCATCCGGCCCAAATCCTTAGAAATTTGCCGCAATTTCCGGTTTTTTCCGAGTCTGCTTGCCCGAAAAACATACTTGCCCGAAATTTGGGGGGCATTCCCCCCTCCCGGAACCCGGTCTCATACGCCTATAGGCACAGCAGTAGCAGCCGTATAGCAGCAGTTGTAGTAGAGGTACATGTACAAGTAGTAGTTGATGTAGTAGTAGTTGTAGTAGTAGTTACAGTAAGAGAGACCTGCTTCTTGAAGCATCGTCAATAGCTACTGCACCTTCATCATTGAAGTATTTAGTACTGCATTTTTTATGAATAAAAATGAAAATAATTGCACAAATTATAAAAATAATGCCAATAAGTGATTCATAAAGTATCTACAGCTACAACTACTACTGCCACTATTATTTCTTTTACTACTGCTACTTCTACTGCTACTACTACTGCTACTACAACCGCTACTGCATCTACTGCTCCAAAACTACTACTACTACTACTACTACTACTACTACTACTACTACTACTACTACTACTACTACTACTACTACTACTACTACTACTACTACTACTACTACTACTACTACACAACAACAACAACAACAACAACAACGACAACAAGCCCTTCACTAACAATAAGTGTTCAACTTCCTAACCTTGTCTGGTGTGGATACGAATTCACGCAGGTCTCCGTTTTCCATCAGAGGCAGAACGACGTAAGGAAAGTCATCTTCAATGTAGACAGCGATCAGAGACAAGACATTGGGATGACTGAAGTCGGTCATGATGGTCGCCTCTTCCACGAAACCAACTTTATCATGTAAATCAACGATCGGGCCTAACGACACAAGAACCAACTTTGGTCAACTGATAAGGAAAAATGAGGAGAATGTAGAAGAGGAGGAAGAGGGAGAAGGTGATGATGAGGCTGGCGATGAACATGAGAAGAAAGAGATAAGGACGACGAGGATGAGGAAACGAAGGAAAAGACGATGGTCGAACAGATGAAGAGAAATGTAAAGAAGGAAAAGGAGAAGAAGAAGAAGAAGAAGAAGAAGAAGAAGAAGAAGAAGAAAAGGAGGAGAAAGAGGAGGAGGAAGAAGAAGAACATGAAGACGGAGAGAAAGCAAAAAGATGAAGAAGAAGAGAGGAGGAGGAAGAAGAAGAAAAATAAGAAGAAAAAGAGGAGGAAGAAGAAAAAGAGGAAGAATAAGAAGAAGAAAAAAAGAAGAAGAAGAAGAAGAAGAAGAAGAAGAAGAAAGAGGAGGAAGAAGAATAAGAAGAATACCAAGAACTTCGGAGTAAAATATTCACATCTACTCACTTCTCCGAATTGTCTTGATGGCCACGCTTTCGATGTCATCATCCGTCTTGAAGAAAAGACCTCTGTAGACTTGTCCAAAGTTACCTGAACGAATTAAACAGAGCAAACGTCTTTCCAATCAAAACACAGAGTTCGGTTATAGAATGATACGCGAACGTTGAATGCAGATCAGATATTAAGCCAAACAACAAGAATGTTGGAGCACACCTTGCTGAATAATTAATTATCTAACCAATAAACGACTCTGACAAAAGTATTGACACCAAAACAACTCTTGCTGAGGTCATATCTGTATATTCTGGGAAAGTAGAGTCTTTGACCATTACACGTGTACCCCATAAATGTCCTATACTCCTATAGTTTCGTCAGTTTCAAAATTTTCTGTCAGTTTCGTGTTTTAAAGACACTTTCAATGCCCATGCATGTGGATAAGCCATTATCTGGTTAATGTCAAACAACCGCTTAACATGTCAAATATTTCGTTGTGCAACCTGACTGAGTTGAAACCCCTTAACTGTTCGCACTGTTATAGTTCCAGTACCGAACCTGGATGAAGGTAAACGCCAATGAAATACTATCAATCAATTGTAATTTATATAGCGCCCCTTCAAGGCACCTACTGAGAGGCGAGTAGCTATACTACTATAGCTGAACTGAGTCTAGAGCATGATCTGTAGCTCCACAGCTGTGCTGCAGACATAAGAAACTGAACTCTCAACCCGCTTATCAAAATTAATTATTTCAACAATGTGACATCTTCATTTATTATCTTCATTTTCTTCATTTTTATCTTCATTTATTATCTTCATCTGCTATCTTTATTTATCATCTTCATTTATCATCTTCATTTATTATCTTCATTTACTATTTATTATCTTCATTTATTATCTTCATTCATTATTATCGAGAAGAAACTTGCCTGAACCGATCTCCTCCTCCAGATGTATTCGACTGGGTTCAATAAGGAATTTTTCCACCTTACTTCTCTGTTCTTCACTCAGACACTCCATGAGGGTTGGATCCCTCTGAGGAGCGCAGGCTAATCAACGAAAACATCCACAACAAAATAATAAATAAATCAAATCAAATCAAATCATTGATCCCTACAATGTACAAGATATAACCGCACAATATAGTAACAAGTTTCATGCATGGTTCGTTATGTTGTGCAGCAAGAAAGATTTAAAGAAATATGAATCAAAGATATCGAGTAAGAAGCAGTCACAGCAGATAATGTTGCATTGAGTGATTGGACAAAGTCCGCTATTTTGCTTTGGAAGAAAAATTGAAGATATTGCTAGAACCAAATGGGCTTAGCGCTTCTTAACCAAAATGTTTGTCTAAATACAACTAATAACCAGGCTGTGCAACCTTGGACCGACCATTGGTGAATACCAAGCCAGCCCTGGGTATCCGACCGTTTCGGAACGTAACGTCCAACCTAAGTGTAGGTTACTCAAGAAGAATGCATTCTCCACCCAACTCCGTCACTGGATGCACTCTGCCAGTGCCACTCCCAAGCCTGGATAAAGAAGGAGGGCGGTACTAGTCATCTTTGATATGACAGTGTCATGTAGCAAGTATTCTCCACCCTTTGTACGAAAAGCCTTAGGTTCCATAACTTGCGTACAAGGCGAGCAATCGGTCAGCCATCAAGTTTGCTTGTGCATAATACGTCCAAACATGCCAGGCATTCGTATTTATTTCTTCATGAGAAGTTGTCCAAACAGAAGCCGGACTTAATCTGTTTTGGTTCAAAGCTTTGAAACGCGGTCAAACGTTTTCCAACTTACTGTATCGCGATCCTTGCAGATTGTACTGAACGAACGGAGAAGGAGCAGGAGGTTTAGGCTTCGACCTGTAATATGTCCTGTACAAAATGATGGCCAGGATGATTATGACGGCTCCACCGACACCACAGACTAATCCTATGATCAATCCGTTCCTGTTGGTCGGATTGTCGATCCAGCTCAAGTAGTATTGTATCTTTCCAACGGTGAAGCTGTAGTATCCCACAGACATCTGTAACGAAAAAACACCACTGTTGACACTACGTAAGAGTTTTCTCGTAAAACGTCAGCTCTGGAAAAATACTGGTTTCGACTTTTAAGCGTCGACTTAAATCTCCTAGGTACGAACGTATAATTATTATGTGTGTGTGTGTGTGCACTGTGCAACTGTGCATGCACTCAAGCATGCATACACCCATACACAATTATATTCATACGTAGGCCTAAATCAGCAATGCTTATCAAACAACTTCCAGCGTCTTTTCTATAGTCCATTATTTTTACACATCGCTGGCAATATGGCGCGTAAATGAAAATTAACACTGCCACTACATAAATCATGGGCGGAGACATGGGCGGAAAGACGCGAGATTTTTTGACGGACGAATGGCTGAGTGTCGCCGAAAAAAATCCATCTTTTGCCGGCCAAAATTTCTGACGACCTTTTATATTTTCGCCGCCAAAAAGTTGATGACCTTTCTTTAGTCATCTGGCGAAATCTCAACGAAAATTTTCTATTTTTCGCCGCCAAAAAAGTTAATGACCATTTTTTTTATTTGTGACGCTCAACGATTGGGGGGGGACAAATGCATGTGCCGTACCCCAACACCTCCATTGGGGGGACCGTCCCTCTGACCCCCCTAGGTCTCCGCCCATGCATAAATTACCGCTACCAAACCAGTTACGTAAACAACAAGAGATCAGTAACGCCATCGAAATGCCTATTTAGGCTATTTGTATTGAAATCGTAGATGGAAATCATACATAATAATGCAGCCAGGTTTCTAATCTCGGTCGTCTTGAACAGGCCTACCAAATGCTCAGTTTTGATCAGCTATCAAGATTATGAATTCACGACTTGAATTGCAATATGCATGTAATTGCTTTGACCTGGCGAGTAATCATTGGCTGTTTTTCAAACGGACACATCGCATTATGATTGCCATCAGCAATGAACGGATGATCAAACGTTATAGCCTACAGGAGTTGAATTGAACTGTCGGCAGCCATGTAAGGCGCCCATCACATTCTACTGCTCTACTGCTCACTGTACCAAGGCTAACTGCCGAATGGAAGGCTGAGTGGAACTTTCTTGGATGGTGACTTAGGCTACTTAAGACTGGATCTGATCTTATTCATACACGCCTCTGACTATGTTTCCAGAAAGGCGCTTTATAAATTTCAGAATGAAGTAACATCGGATTTTATTAGATTTAAGTATCGAGGTATTTGTCTCCTCGAATTTACTTGACATTGTTTTAAAACAGATATGGGCCTAATAGACAAATTTGGAGTGGCCTTGTGCATGGCTTAGGTGTGCCAGAGAATCCTCAATAAGCGGCTCTACAGGGTGGACCAAAAACGTACCCACCCTAATGGTTTTTGCCAATATCTTGGTCAGAAGAGCCAATGGCCCCAAATCTATGGGATATGAACCCGATAAATTATGAAGTGTGGAGAAATACCACAATCTGCGGCCGAACCAAGAGAATTGATGGGCGTATTCATAGGCGAAGGGGACATTTCAGCAGTGGGGGGGTAATTTTACTTCTGCACGAAATGATAAATCCTGAAATATTAACGTCGTGTACTTTTGCGCCCACGCCAGAAGGGGCCGAGGGGCAAAAACCCTGGGCCCGGCTACTTTTAGGAGCCCAGGCTGGGCAATTTTATGATAATATGCAAAGTTCATGATGTTTTACAGTATAATATTCTTGACACTTAACTACAATCAGCTTAAACTTCAAACTACGTCTTGTTGCATTTGATTTTGGATCGTCAAACAAACCAGTGGATGGACTCACTAAGAGTGATATAACTTCTGTTCTATTTCTAATATTTTGGTGAAATTTAGTTGTCGTAGGTAAACACGAATTACCATTAAGCCTCTAAAGCTTTAGGCATATATAAAAATTCTTAGTTCTGACCAGGATACTGTCAAGAAACCTTAGTGCTTTTGCCCACCTCGAAGAGTAATGAGCTCCCTTTAAAGCCCCGATTATTACATCTGACCTATTAAATTTTGTATAAAAAATCTTTCGACTTTTTCTTTTACGTGGCTGGGCGGGTAGCAGTAGCAGTAGGTTTCCTGATGGAGCTGTATGTAAGATCACAGAATGAATGAATTAATGAATGATTGTCTAATTACAAACAAAAGGTGCAATATTACTTTTCTATGTAACTTACAATTGTCGTCTTGGAATTTTTTACAGACGTAAAATTCGAAGGATCTGGTGGATAGAAGGAAATTAGATTGTTGACTACATCGATGATTTCGCATTGAACGCCATCAACGGTCAGCTTGACGTCTTCATCTCTGTTGCCTGTGTCAAGATCTCGGCCCTGCCACAATAAACCATACAATACAATACAATACAATTAGTCATTTATACCGCGCTTTAACAAAACAAGTCTTGCACAAGAGCGCGCTTCCTTCACTGCAAATCTAGTTATAATACAATGAAAACAAATGAGTTTTTAGCTTTGATTTAAATTCTGCAACAGATGAGCACTGGCGAATGGAGATTGGTAGACTGTTCCATTCTTTAGGTCCTGATGCTGAGAAGGCACGGCTTCCAAGCTTCCGGTTTGTGCGAAGTGTAGCAAAGTCACTTCGCGACGACGATCGAAGTCCTCTGGACTTGGAGGCGGAACATGGCGTGACCATGGATGTCATGTAGGATGGAGAAGTTCCGTAGTGGATATGAAACATCAGGAGGGAAATTTTGAAAGCAATGCGAGCACGGATGGGAAGCCAGTGTAGTTGTTTCAGAGCTGAAGTGATGTGGTCTCTGAGACCAAGACCTTTTATCAGGCGCGCGGCCGTATGTAGAACTGAAGACAGGGGTTGAAGTGTTGATGATGGAAGACCAGATAGCACAGAGTTGCAGTAATCGAGACGAGAGATGACGAGAGCTAGAGTGAGAATACGAAGGCAGGTTTCATTCAGACAACGTTTCACTTGTCGGATTCGGCGAAGGTGAAAGAAGCATGCTCTGGATATAGAAGAAATATGTTGTTTCATCTGTAAACTGCTGTCAAGTAGCACACCGAGGTCACGAATCACGTCAGATGGTGGAATAGAGCAGTTGGAGTCGAGGTCAAGAGTTTTCATTAATTGGTTGTTGTTTCGTCCACTTTGTCGGTCAAACCAAATGAGTTCTGTCTTGGTGGCATTTAGCTTCAAGCGCCTAGATGCACACCAAGACTGAATATCCTGGAAACAGGCTGCAATCTTGACTTTGATGCTACCAATGTTCTGTCCCGATAGCTTTATGTAGAGTTGGGTGTCATCAGCATACAAGTGAATCATGAGACCATGCTGCAAGGCAATGTTAACAATGTTGGAAGTGTATAGAATAAAGAGGAGTGGACCAAGAATGGAGCCCTGGGGGACACCGAAAAGGACAAAAAACATTTCAGAAGAGGACCCACCAAGTTTAATACTGTAAGATCTTGAGGAAAGGAAAGAGGCAATCCACTGAATAGCTGAAGCAGTCACGCCAAATTGAGTTTGTAGGAATTTAAGGAGAATGGTGTGATCCACACAATCGAAGGCCGCAGAAAAATCCAGAAGTAGCAGGGCTGCAATGAGTCCCGAGTCAAGAGCCAGAACAATGTCGTTGTAGACTTTGATGACTGCAGTTTCGGTGGAGTGATGGCGACGAAATCCAGATTGTGTTGGTGGAAGCAGATGATTTGACTCAATGTAAAAAGATACCATATACCTCATCAAACCGTTCATCTACTTAAAGTCTTAAACTGCACAATACACAAACATAGATTTGCGGGGAGGGTGGTGGAGGGGTATGTACGGTGACTTGTAGCTGAAAGTTTTCTACTTCGAATCCACCTCAAGCCGTCGCGCAGGACCCTGAGCAAGCCCTTTGCTCACAAATGCTCATGCGCTTCGGCGTGAGACTCCGACTCAGTGCCATCGCTGTAGTCGGGAGCGCTTCTGAGCAGCGAGAGAGCTTGTAGAGGTGCCATATAGCATGTGCTTGAACAAACAAACATACATACAGGCATACGAGACATGCATGCAAGTATGCATGCGGGAAATATGTGCAATAGTGCATGGATACGCACATACAAACATACATCAATACATACATACTTACTTACTTACTCACATGCATATTCACGTACTTACTCACACACATATACTACATACGTGCATACATACATACATACACACATACAAGCTTACATACATACATGCACACATACATACATACATACATACATAGTACATCCATACATACACACATACATACGTACATACATACATACATACATACATACATACATACATTACATACATCTATACGTACATGCATACATACATACATACATACATACATACATACATACATACAGGGTGCGCCAAAAAAGACCCCCTAGATTTTTTGCCAATATCTTGACCAAAAGTAAGAATTTCAAAATGAAATTTTACAGGCTTATAGACAATTCATATTTACACATCATGGCCAGATTTCATCAAAATATCTCAAACAGAACAAAAGTTATACCACTTTTAGTGAGGCCACCCACCGTTTTTTGACGATTCAAAAACGAAACACAACAAAAAGTAACAAAAACACGATTTTATCAAGTTCCATCTCAAATAACTGTTTGGAACTGAACTTGGTAGTGCTTCACAACTTGTGTTCAATGTCCCCACCACCAGTACCAAAACTTCTTTTGAGTTACTTTGCAAAGTTCTTGATGGACCTGTTGATTAATCTGACAGATTCATTATTTACCAATTTGATTGTCATCTTGCTAAGTGACTTCTCAGTGTCGCGCAGCTAGGCTGGTGTCCTGTTTCTTTTTTCAATAGTAATAATAATGATCATCCGGCAATATCAAGGCTATTGGATACCAATTATTTGAGATGAGAGAAAAATTGTGTTTTTGTTACTTTTTGTTGCGTTTCGTTTTTGAATCGTCAAAAAACGGTGGGTGACCTCCCTAAAAGTTGTAGAACTTGTGTACTGTTTGAAATATTTTGATGTAATCTGACCATCATGTGCAGATATGAATTGTCTTTAAGCCTGTAAAATTTCATTTCGATATTCTTACTTTTGGCCAAGATATTGGCCAGATTAATTAGATTGTTTTTTTGTTACTTTTTGTTGCGTCGCGTTTTTCAATTGTCAAAAAACGGTTGGTGGCCTCACTAAAGGTGGTGTAACTTTTGTTCTGCTTGGAATATTTCGATGAAATTTGGCCATTATGTGTAAATATGAATTGTCTCTAAGACTGTAAAATTTCATTTGGAACTTCTTACTTTTGGTCAAGATATTGACAAAAACCGTAGGGGGTCTTTTTTTGGCGCACCCTGTACAGTGTACATACATACATACATGCACACATACATTCATGCGTACATACATACATACATACATACATACATACATACATACATACATACATACATACATACATACATACATACATACATACATACATACGTACATACATACATACATACATACATACTGCACATACGTACAATACATGCATGCATGCATGCATACCCAATACCTAGATGCAAGCATTTATGCACACAGACGTGCACGCACGTTATACATGAATACATGCATACGTATAATCACGCACGTGCAATTGCGCGCACAAATACGATTCATGTGTTTGTTGGTATGCAATAATATTTGCTCCTACCTCAACTCGAAACGCCTTTTTTTCATTGTAGGCATTGTAGACCATTGTTTTGCTCCACTCTGTAACGTCAGGATTTACTGTTCTTACGAAGCTGCAGTTCTTGTCTGTGAATTCGCATTTAGTGTGGTCGTTGTATTTCTTGATGTCCATCGATATTGTCAGCGTTGTCTTTGTGAAGAGGTACTTTACGTAGTGTTCTGTTCCTGGAGTGATGCAGATCAGTCTCGTGCTGTTGATGTGATGGCAGAACTAAAACGAGACGATTGGCCTGTTTGGTTGGAAGTAAACATTGTAATAATAATAATAATAATAATAATAATAATAATAATAATAATAATAATAATAATAATAATAATAATAATAATAATAATAATAATAATAATAATAATAATAATAATAATACATACATACATACATGGAACGGCCGCTCGAGTAAGATGGCGGCATGTTTACACGGGAGTGATTATTTTGTCTTTAATGATCGTTTTCCAGTCCTTTTACCTTCTTTTTTAACGTTTTATCTTTACCTACTCCTAACGGATAGGATGGTTTTATCGGGTTTGCACTTTTGAATCTGTTTCTGCCCAGGTTTGTGTTGGTTTTTGACATTTGAACCCGGGCGTGAGCTCCGCCCATCGGCGCACCTGTGGAAACACAGGTCATAGTTCACAGCACAGCACTGACCACGTCGGCATTTTCACCTGTATAGACTGCTACATAAACGACACTGTGCACGCACATAAGGACAGTATAGACGTCTACACACACGAATAGCCGTGAATATAGTGTTCACCCAAGGCAATGGACGGCTCGACGCCCCCGAGGTCGTCGCAGAAAAAATCTAGGGGGGCCTGCAGCGTGTGCAGAGTAGAAAGACAGCTGCATAATCGTGATGGAAAGGTTCATCTACATGGACCTAGAAGCCAGCCGTGTCCTGGCTCTGGAAAATTGCCACTGGGGGCCGATCAGTCGACCCAGCCGTTCATGGCGCTGGTAGACCACGGAGCCAGCCCTAGAAACAGTTTAAACCAAGAGGCTGCAACTTCTCACCCGCCAACCCAGCAAACATCAACAGGGATGGAAGCCAGTGGACAAGCATCAGATGAAGGAGCCGGAAGGAGTGATGAAACCATCGACGTCACGATCCTTCACCCGACGATGCGACACAGAATCTTGAAGCGCATCCCAAAAGGCGCCAGGCCGAGCGTTGGTAGGCTTTTAACGACAATCATCAACAAAATCCTCATCGATCCAGACAATCCATCACACTGGCACATGATGCTGACCTTCGGCGCCGGGATTCTGGAGCAACCGAAAAGAGGAGGCAAGCGCCACAATTTGACAACGACAATCAAAACCAGGGTTAACGGCTTCCTCGCTGATTGGCCACGCAAGTGGGCAGAGATCACTGCACAGGACTTCACGAGCAACAACTACAGACGCAGGGCCAACCTAAGTAGATAGATTAAGACTATTCTGGAACATTTGACCCAAACCATGGTTAAACTTTTACCAATCAACCATAACCATGGTTCAAAAATTTATCGACCCTATAACCATGGTTCAAAAATTTATCGACCCTATAACCATGGTTCAAAAATTTGTTGACCCATAACCATGGTTCAAAAAATATGCCGACTCATCAAAAAATTTGTCGACCCTATAACCATGGTTCAAAAATGTATCGACCCATAACCATGGTTCAACTTTTTCCAACACACAAATTTATTTTTTTTCCTGGTATATATAAAATGACCAAAAAAATAAAATTTGAGAAGTCATGCACCAACCCAAGCCATGGTTAAAAAAATTCGCCACCCCAAACCAACCCAAACCACCCCAGCACGCGCCTATGACTCATCATGCGGGGAATTCCCAGTAGTTTCGATGATGAGTCATAGGGTGATTGGGAAATACTCATCATCACATGACCACTAAGTTTTCATTATCTACCCACGAATTAAAAGACTCTGGGTACCCTAACCACTTCACAAGCGATTTTTTCCCGCGTTTCCTGATAATCTTTTCTATTCTAAATATTTCTTGTGTTGTTTTCTGCAGCTCCTCTTCATAAAATGAGCCCTGTATTTCCTCTCCATTACAATCAGTAATCTTATAAGTTGGTGGAACCGTGTATTGAATCTGGGATACTGTAAAAACTTCTTCCGTCCATCTAGGTGTGTACCCCTTCTCAAAAATGTTCTTTTTCTTAGTTATTCTGACTTTATCACCGATTGAAAACTTTGGCATAATAGGTTCTGAAATCTCTTTGCCGTATAAATTCATAAATACAGCCTTTTCATTCGCTTTCATACTAGCCTTGGCGGGTGTCATCTTAATGGAAGAATGCCGCGTATTATTATAATTAAGAACCATTTCATCTAATATATCGATATATCTTCTAGTTGAATTAGCTGTAAAGTACTTAAACATTTTATCTTTCATAGTCCTATTCCATCTCTCAACGACGCAAGATTTTTCCTCATTCTCAGTAGAGTACAATTCAACCAAATTCTTCACATCCTTATTATAAAATTCTTTTCCTTTGTCAACCCATAATTTAACAGGCTTCCTCCCACCCTTGAGTATCTTCACGAAGCCGTCGGCCGTAGATTTCCCAGTCTTGTCTTTCAATGGCATAATCCACCCGTATTTAGAAAACACATCTATAACGGTTAACAGGTATTTCACCCCATCGTTATCTTTAGCAAAGGCCTGCATATCCACCAAATCAGCAGCCCATATCTCATCTATACCCCCGGCGTAAACCTTCCTTTTTCTAAAATGTCTAACAACTGGTTTATGCAACTCATCAGCTAATTGATCAGTCCATTTCAGTTCAGAGCTTTTTTTAAACCAAACCCAAGACTTGCCTTAGTAGATAATATAGGCTTAACTATAGCCCTCTCCACCCGTTCTCGGAAGCTAGGATTAGGAATGTTGTTCAAGTCATTAATCATTACCCTATCCGCAATATTTCTAGAAGCAGTATCGGTGTGTTGATCGTAAGCAAGATCGTGGATATATGCTGCGTTATCTACACGATTAATAGGTCTGCTCCAATCTTTAGGAGTTCCGTTCGGATTTAGTCTCTTATCTAGCCTTGTACCAGGACCTGTAAACTGATGACCCGGTAAATGCATCTCACCGGGAAACTTAGCCCACGGTAATTTTATGGTACTAGTGGCCGCATTCAATGAACTAACTAAATCGCCGCCCTTAGTAGTGGCGCTTTTTACGAATTGTGTTTTAGTTTTCCCGCATACAACGCAAACGCCTCGAAGCATAGATCTTCCGTTATTCGCCACGACGTTTTGTACATCTCTCGTTTCGGTCTGTTTTTTACACTTTACGCAATACATTTCGCTTTTTACTATATATTAAAAATGGAAATCAAAGATCTGAGTTGGGGATCTGCGTTATCGAAAAGATTTAATAATCCCTTGTTACCTAAAAGTATAAGGGGGTTGATAATCGGAAAGTCAGGCTGTGGAAAAACGACACTTCTTCTGAATCTATTACTCAGGCCGGGCTGGCTAGACTATAATAACCTCCAGGTATTCGGTAAATCTCTGTTTCAACCGGAATATCGCATTATCAAAAAGGCTTTCGAAGAAAAATTACCGAAAGAAGAGATTGTTAGATTATTTGAGGAGCTTCAAAACAAAATCATGGAACTAAACGCGTCACCAGACATTGTTATGGAAGAAATGGCGAAAATGTCAAAAGTCAAATCTGATATAATTGCCAAGTTTTTTGAAAATGCCGAAGATGTACCAGACCCGAGAGACTTGAGTAGCGAAAAGAAGAATCTGATGATTTTTGACGATTTACAATTGGAAAAACAAAACAAGTGCGAAACGTACTATATTCGGGGGAGGCATAGTAATGTGGACTGTTTTTACCTCGCACAGAATTATTTCAAAATACCTCGGCAAACGATCAGAGAGAATGCAAACTTTATTTGTCTGTTTGAACAGGACCAGAAAAATATCGGCAATATTTACAACGATCATGCTAGTACGGACATGCATAAAGATGAATTTAGAAAACTATGCGAATGGGTTTGGGGGCAACCACACGGATTCCTTGTTATCGACCACAGTAGCGAAAAGTACAATGGCAAATACCGCTGCGGATTCGATGAATTTTATATAATCGAGGATCCGTTGTAGTAAAAATTATTGCATAATAAAAATGGAATCATCGCTTCTCAAACAGATAGCTGATAATACGGAAAAGACGGCTCGTAACACGGAACCAAAAACATCATTTTTCATTGTGCTGTATGAAAAGAGCTCACGAATCAGATATAATTTTAATCCATTACTTGAGCTGGATAAAAATAAAAATTATGAAATGGCTCTTGTAGAACTCGAAACGTACTATTCCTTTCCTAATATCGACGAGACAAACAACAACTTTAAATATTCGCCGAATGGTCAAACACCATGGATCAACATAGATGTCCCAGAAGGGTGCTATGAAATAACGGATATAAACGAATACATACAGAGAATCATGAAGGAGAATGGACATTATGACAATGCAAATGGAGAATACTACATCACAATAGAACCAAACACCAATACGCAGAAGACTGTGTTAAATATAAAAGGAGATTATATGGTTGACTTTATGCCAAATAATTCGATCAGAACGGTTCTAGGTTTTAATAACTGGATCTATTCGGGTGGATATAACGAATCGGAGCACTCGGTAAATATTATGAGTGTAAGCAGTCTAAGAGTGACTAACGATATTATAGCAGCCTCATACTCTAACGGAACATTGGTAAACTTGATATATTCTTTTTTCCCAAAGGTAGGGCCGGGTTACAAGATTATCCAAGAGCCGCATAAATTAATATATCTCCCCATTACGCTATCTACAATTTCAACGATGACAACGACGCTCACGGATCAAAATGGGAAACTGATAAATCTTAGAGGAGATGAATTGACGATTCGTTTTCACGTCAGACAAGTTTGAAAGTTTTTTTGTAATTTATATATAAAATGAGTCGTTACATAGCTGTAAAAGTTAATATTTCGGAAGCGCAAAAAGACAAAATTCAAAAATATCTCCAAGCGGGAACTGGTGTGAATATCAAACTAACGCACGATGACATGAACGGGCAGCATGTGTTAGCTCTGACGCAAGCACAAATCAATAAAATGGCAAAGGCGTACCAAAAAGGAACTGGTGTAGTCATCAAAATGAGTAAAACGCAATTGGAGAACAATAGAAAAGTCGAAGGAGGATTCATAGGCGCTTTACTTCCGTTTCTAGCAACAGCGGGTAAATTCCTTATGTCTACATTACTACCTAGTTTAGCTACGGGGGCTATGGCTGGCTTAGGTTCCGCAGCCACGTCGAAGATTGTCGATAAAATGAGCGGATCTGGTGTAAAGTACGTGAAGAAAATATATGCGAAGAAAGGTGATATGGCGTGTAAGATAAAATCAGTCGGGTCTGGTTTGTACTTGTCCCCTTGGCCAAAAGGCGCCTCGATAACAGGATCTGGGTTGTTTTTGAAAACGGGGTCGGGTTATGAGCCTATAGGTGAAGGACTTTTGTTAGGTCCTAATTCTCCGCTTAAAAATATTCCAATACTCGGTATGATATTTTAATTTAGTGTTTATAAAATGTCGAGACCACTACACAAATTTATAACTAAACCAACTCGTCAGGCAGAGGTTAGAACCCAACCCATTTCTGTCAGTTGGAAGGTAAAGAGCAATGTAACTCACGCTCCAAAAAGACAACGAGGCGGCTTAAGATGGGAGATTTTCGCACAAAATGTTATAACGATTCAACCGAGGGCTACTAATACGCTACTGCTTGGACTCGGTGTAGAAATGACTGGAGGAGTTTGCCTCGTTTCCCTTAGACAGAGTATCAAAGAACGAAGATGTAGTCTCCAAGACGGAGAGGTTTCAGAAGACGTGGTTGATGATATCATTGTTTCTATTCAAAACAATTCCGATTCATTAGTAACTATAAACGGAGGAGAGTCGTTATGTTATGTAAATTATATTCAGTAAACGGTCGGTTTGAGTTATCATTAAAAAAATAATATTATGTTAATAAAAACAATGGAGTATCATGAAGACTACAAAACAGACAACAAGCTCTATCCAAATCTAACACCCACCGCGCCAGAAGGTGAAATACATAAGCCTATCGGTGGAGGACCTATGCAAACGTTTCGTCTTCAAAAGATTAGCAAAATTAAAAAGGAAATCGAGCAAGAACGAGACAAAAGAGCAGCGTTGAGTAAAAAGTATCACAGAAGTGTAAGCGTAATCGGCACAGTAGGTAATGCCCTCATGTTGACGGCGTTAGGACTCGGAGCTTCAGGAATAGGATTATTATCCACCATAATCGCCGCACCCATTGTTATTGCTATGGAAGGTGTAGCAATAGGTGGGGGGATACTAGGTTTCATCGGCAGCATAATCAGTAAAAAGCTTGCTCTGAAGGCGGAGAAGCATGAAAAGATCAAAACGCTAGCCGACGCAAAACTCAACACGATCAGCGACCATATTTCAAAAGCCCTCGAGGATGATAACATTTCAGACGAGGAATATTCTTTGATTTTAAGCGAGATTGATAAATTCAATAGTATGAAAGAAGAAATTAAAACTAAGATTAAAGTTGCGCTAGACGAGGAAGCGAAACAATCACTCATCGATCGCGGAAAAGGAGAAGTCATGCAGTACTTTCAAACCATGCTTGAAAAAAATAACAAACCTAATGGAGCGGCGTCTAACACGTACATGTAATAAATCGTGTAGACGTATGTCGTTACGTCTGGAAATACGTCTAACATACGCAAACATACGTGAAAACATGTAGACGTATGTCGTTACGTCTGGAAATACGTCCAACTTATGTTTTTGAAACATGTCAAAAAAACACGTCTGAAAATATTTTTTTTTTTACTTAATTAAAATGCCAGGTATAATAATCAAGGACTCAGCGAAAGGAGACGATTACGCTACAAAATATCAGAAAAACAGGGAGAAAATTAAACAAAGCTATTTATCGGAGTTAATAGATGATTCGTGGGTGCAAAGAACAATCCTCGACTATCTCGATGAAAAAGCTGAGATGGAAGCTGAGATGGATGAAAAGATCAAAAAGCTAACTGACGAAACAATCCTCACGATCCACGATTATATTTCAAAAGCTCTCATAGCCGATAATATTTCAGATGAGGAATATTCGTCGGCGCAGAACGAGATAGATATTAAATTGGAGATGGATATAATGGGAAAAAAGTTGCAATGGAGCTATCAAAAAAAGACTAACATACGTGAAAACATGTAGACGTATGTCGTTACGTCGGGAAATACGTCTAACATACGCAAACATACGTGAAAACATGTAGACGTATGTCGTTACGTTGGGAAATACGTCCAACTTATGTTTTTTCACACGTCTGAAAACACGTCTGAAAACATTATATTTTTAATTACAAATGCCGTTTGTAAAAATCAGTGACCCCACGAAAAGAGACGTTTTCATTGCAGATTATCTGAAAACCAGAGAGAATATTCGACAAAACTTTTTATCGGAGAGAATGGGAGATTCGGGACTACAACAAGAATTAACCAAGTTTTACAAGCCTATCGTTGATTCACAATCCGCAATTTCCAAAGAGCAAAATGCCTTACTATCCGCCATCAATCAAAATTCGGTAGCTACTTCAAATGCACTACAAGCACTTCCTTCGTTACAGGGCCTTCAATTTCCACAGCATCCGGCGATAGAAGCGTATAACACCGATCCGGCCGGGGATATCAGAACCCTGTATTACGGAGATATGGCGACTAAGTACCTTCATCGATACGCCTCTGATAAAAGAACCGTAGACACGAAGTTCGGAATAAGATCCGAAGAGGGACAATTCTACATCGGCAACTCTCAGATTTCGATTCAAGAAGACGATGTGACGGTCGGAAATAAGACTTACATCGGAACACCAGGGCTTTGGGAGTTGTTGACGCTGAAGCAGCCTGACAAAACGATATACGATGATAATGATATGGCCGATTACGCCGAGATTCTCAACACGACGAATGCTATAAGACATGAAAAAAATCCTAACAGACCTAGGTCGTCTTCAGGTGCTAAATACAATCAAATTATCAAACCGATATGGGAAAAGATAACCCTAGGTACAGTAGGTAAAGGCGTTGCTGTAATCATCATCTCCGAAGACCCAAATGTATTAGCGAAACGGCTAGAGTTATTAGTTAACGACTTCAACGCGGGTAACAATGGGGTAAGAAACGAGCTCGTAACGATATGCGACGCGTTACTACGACAAGGAGTGATGAACAAGGATACTTACAAAAATATAATGTCGATATTATAAAATGCTGATCATTAATAGAAGGAGTTACAAGAAGCGATACGTTATCGGTGGATCCGGTATAATTGATACTATTTCGGGATTTTTCAAAAGACTAGCCACATCGAACGCCGCCAAACAGTTAGCAACGAGAGCTCTTAGTGCAAGCAAGGACGTGGCGACAGAAATTGGGAAAAAGGCGATAGATGTTGGGAAATCAGCCGCAACCGATGCCGGTAAAAGATTAGTAGAGAAAGCTGCGGCAAAACTGTTAGCTCCTCCAAAGAAAAATATTATTCCGGTTACGCAGGAAACTCGAGATATTATTGATCGACTTAGTAGCGTCGGGGTGAATCCGGAGAATATCAATAATCTAATGATGGGGAATGGTTTGAAGAATGCCATATCGATCCAAGATTTAGTGCGTCGACAAAACGGTGCGGGAATGAAGGTCGCGTAATAAAAAAAATATTATTCTTCAATAAAATGAAGTCTGATATTCTAAGAATTAACGATGAACCTGAGATTGATGAGGGTATTGAGCGCTACGAATGTTACGAGTATAACCCGATAACGGGAGCGAATCTAAACACCGCGGGGCGAATAGAAATTAACATCGAAACTCAAGGTCTTTACTGCCATCCAGCGGAATCTTATCTATTATTCGAGGGTAGATTGTTGAAGGCGGACAACACCGCGTACTTGCTTAATACCGATGCTGTAGCCCTTACGAATAATGGACTCATGCACCTATTCAGCCAAATTTCGTATTTCATGTCAGGCCAAGAAATTGAATCGTTATTTCACCCAGGCCAAGCAACGACGATGCTAGGATTACTAAAATACCCGAATGATTTTCAACTGGCTCAAGGTTTGAATCAGCTGTGGTACAAGGACAGTGGCACAACGGCTGTTATCGCGGATAATCAAGGTTTCAGTATTCGACAGTCGTATCTAATTCAAAAACCGGGGGACAAGGGCACGTTTAGCTTCATCGTTCCGTTGAAACATATTTTTGGATTTTGCGATGATTACGACAAGGTTGTTTATGGTGTGAAACATACGCTAAGTCTTGTTCGTAAAGCCGACGACGATGCAATTTTTCGACTCGCTGCTGCGGGTGCTGGGGCAGTTAGACTTGATAAAATCTCGTGGTTTATGCCACAGGTTAAACCATCTCTTATGGAGGACAACCAATTGAACAAAATTATCGAATCGAAAGCATCGTTGCTATTTGGATTCAGGGCTCGCCAATGCGAAACTATGTCCGTCCAACCATCGAGAAACTATTGCTGGCAACTTGGTTTCAAGACATCTCCTGAACAACCTAGGTACATCATAGTTGGATTTCAAATCGATCGAGGCGGTGATCAAGAAAAAAACCCATCGATTTTCGATCATTGCAATATGAATAACTTGTTCGTGACGATAAACGGTGATCAATACCCAGCCGCCGGTTACAACCTATCATTCCCGAATCAGCAATTCTCACGAGCGTACCGAGAAGCGGCCACGTTTAGCGAAAAATTCTACGGAATGGACGAACAGATAACGCAAAGCAATATCACACCAGCAGACTTCAAAGACCTGTTCCCGATTATGGTGTTTGATGTAAGCAATCAATGCGAGCGTCTGAAGGGCTCGACAGTCAATATCCAGATCAAAGGTACTTTTGGTGCTAATCCGCCGGCTAATACACAAGCGTACGCGGTGGTGATTTATGATAAGTTATTCAAGTTTCAATCGGATGGTAACAAAATTGTCGCTATGAACTAAAGAAATATCTTGTACTGTGGAAATTCAAAACTAAATATGGTTTTGAATTTTAAGGTCGTAAGTATGCAGCTGAAAAGTCATGTGCCTCAATGTTTACAGCAGCGTTTGCTATAACAGCTATCTCGAGGTAGTCGGTATTAGTTAATCGAACTAGACAAGTACCCGATACATTATTATTCGCTCCAGCCGTACCCCCACCACCGAAATCACCTCCACCACCGGGCATCTTCATGTACACCCTCCCAGTTTTGATCAAGGAAACATTACCAGAAGTTCTAACAGTATCGGCGTGAAATTCCACAAACACCGAAACCATATAACATCCAGCTTTCTGAGGAAAGAATCGTTTAGAATTGATGAAACAATTATCCGGATCGAATCTTTTTGTATTAAAATTTACTGTCGTGGAGGTGCTAGCGGGGATAGCCTGAGCAGCGGAGGTGAAAGCACTAAACGCCGGGCCAAAGAATTCGTCTCTAGATACTATCAAAGCAATTTGTTCGTCGACATATTTTTTATTTGTCAAATGATTATCGTTGGAAGGAATGCCATCGTGATTCGTTATCAAATCATAGGCTTGTCCGTAACTTAGAGCCTCATCCATTCCTGCATCTGGATTATTCGTTATAGGTAGACCTTTGATACAGTTACCATTCATATTTAGATCACCAGTAGCCGAACTCGCTCCATCTAACCTTAGAAAAGTATTGTTTACTTGACTAAGAGTGACACCTCCAGCAATTATTCTTGTCGTAGTTCCAACATCGGTGTGTCCAAATTTATCAACAGGCATTTTTATAAACAGATTATTTTTTCCCAGTCGCTATTGTCGTAAGAATGCGATGGAAAAATCCTTAGCTACTACACCAACAGCGGCGTGTGAATAAACGCCTATCTCGAGGTAATCGTTTTCGGTTAGATAAAGTATGGTACTACCTGTTGCATTGATAGTTGAACCTGACGCACCTACTCCACCCGCAATTTGCATATGCACCCCTCCATTTTTATACAGGTAAACGAAACCCGAAGTAGCAGCACCGAATAAACGAAATTCTATGTGCGTTGAAACGAAATAGCAGCCGGCTTTATCAGGAGAGATCTTATTCCATCCTACGCGATGGCGGATATCTCTTTCGAATCTTGCTATATCGAAAGAAACTTTTGTGTAAGTTCCAGCGCTTATTGCTTGCGTAGCTGAAGTGTACATGCTAATCATAGGTCCGATTGCTTTCGTGTCGACATATTTTTCAGCCGTTGCATCGACGTATTTCCTATTAGTCAAATGATTATCGCTCGACGGTACATTATCGTGATTCATTATCAAATCTATAGCTTGCCCCTGACTTAGTGCCTCATCCATTCCTACATCCGGATTATTCGATGTAGGCAGACCTTTTATCACGTGGCCATTCATATCTAGATCTCCAGTAACAGGGTTTGCTCCATCAACCCTTAGAAAAGTACTGTTTGCCTGAGTTAATGTGACGCCGCCGGCAATTACTCTTGTCGTAGTCCCAACATCGGTGTGTCCAAATTTATCGACTGGCATTTTATTACGCGATAATATTAATACAAACTATTGATAACATTTTGAAATTTACAACCATCAGTCATCGTCTTTTTCAAAACATACAAACATAGATGACCACAAAACACTTCATTATCCGGTTGAATTCGTTCACTATTGTAGTACACAGGACTATGTAAATACTTGACGAGTTCTGTGGGTGGTTGTAGGCCGTAGCTATCAAAATATATTTTAACCTTACCATTCTTTAAAAAACCGACCCAGTGAGTTCCGTTCCCATTAGAATCATCCAAGTTCATTATCCCACACTCGTTCCGTTTAGGTTTCTTCGGTAGCTCGTCTCGTAAGAAGACACCCCTGAAGTTTAGGATATTTAGTTTCTTCGCGGCATCAATCAACTGTATGTTTGAAAGAGGGATATTTGGTAGTATGATGCCTTCAACGTTTATGTTTTTGTATGTTTCAAAACTCATTTTTACATTTCGCTTAAATATTTTATAAAGTCATACGCTTTTTCCCTCTGCATTTCATAAAGCTCGCAATCTATTTCGTTCGCTTTTTCTATATTTTTTTCCAATAGCACCGGGCAAATATTCATCCAATTCATAGCTTTTTCAAGTTCTTTTTCATCGAGTAAATTAAATGATGATATTGGTAAAACAAAATCGAGATGCCAAACCGAGCCGAAATTGTCCATATTCATACCCTCTTCAAATTGGTACTCAATCCATTTCGTAAATGTTTTAAGTCCGATACCGAGTTTACATTTGACACAAGCTGGTATTTCCATTTTTATATTATGAGAATTTTTAATATTATCTAAATGTTTTGCTTCCACGCGGGTGAGATAATATTTATGCCTACAATTTTTGCATTCATTAGCATGTCCATCTTTTGAAAATCGATTTTTAACGTATTCCGATATGTTCTTGTCTATCTTGCACCGGCTGCAAACTTTCTTATCCTTCGTTTCCTTATTTTCCTGTCTCGCGTACTTATGCGTTAGCTCCTTTACTTTAGCATTTTTACAGAGTTTACAGCTCGGATAACTTCCGCTCTTTTGTCTTTTATCTTTATGAAAATTGTCTAAGCTTTTTTCAATCTTACAGCAGCAGCAAACTTTTTTGTTTTTTGTTTCCCTCACTTCAAGCTCTGAGTATTTTTGTGTAAGTTCCTTCGTTTTGATAATGACACACATTTTACAAGAAGCAAAATAGCCGCTCTTATAACGTTCGTTTTTGTAAAATTCAGTTAAGCTTTTTTCCATTTTGCAACTGGCGCATAATTTTGAGTCTGTCATTTTATATTAGGATATTTTTTCTTAAGTAGATTTCAATAAATAGTGACCATATGCTAACGTGCTTATCCCATCATCCATTATCACTCGCTTGTCGTCGTCGGCTGAGAGGGCTATCTTATTAATCTCTTCTGTATAGATTTCGTGAAGATGGGATCTGATGACATTCATTTTTCTTGACTGCTCTTTCCTCGTAAACAGGCAGTTCTTATAATCTTCATGGGTTATGGATTTCTTAACGACATTCTTCTTAACGCCCTTGCATTTCTTATGATCTACGCCCGCCATCTTATACGAGTACAGCTTGGATCTCAACCCCACGAACTCTTCGATCTGTTTACCCGCAGCTTCGTCTTTGAACATACCGATGACCTTTTTGTTAACTCCAGATTCTATACCCGAGGGGTGATCTTTAGGATAGTCACTTGTGTCAAATCTACTTCTAACATCGGGTGCTATATCAGTATAAAAATCGTCGGTCTTAATTTCATAGGCTAACGAATCAGTATCTGTAAAAAGTAACTTCGCCCTATCCCCATACTTATCCTTGATGTAATTATAATGAAATTGATACATGAGTGTTTTACTCAAGTCTAGGATGCACATACCAAGATATATCGGTTTGTTATAGAGCAACGAAGTTTTTTTCATGTGAATGGCAATTAAATTTTCATTAAAAATAGTTCGAGTGTCGTAACTCGTTTTCGCTGCTAGTTTTATAGCTTGCTTCTCGCTTGAAACCAGTTTAATATCTACGCGGGACTCTATATTTTCGCAAGTCTTACCAAACACGCTATTGTTCATAAGTTTGAAAAAGTCTTTCTCGAAATCGTTTGTGGCTTTGGTCCTCAGGTTAGTATTTAGGTCGATATATTTTTTCAACCAGGTGCTTTCTTCAAATTTAATTCCTCGATGAATTTTGGTAATCTTCAAACCTAGGCTTTCATACTGCTTCAAATTTTCATAATGGGTTATGTACTTTACTTTGTCATTCAGGTTTGGGATGAGTTTAGGTACAGTCGAAGATTCGGGTGTAATGTTCTCAGGAGCGAGAGGATAGTCGTTGTGAAGATCGTGTAAATCTTTCGAATATTCCAAGTCCACCTCCAATATACACGGTATCGTTCTCCATGCGTTTAGCTCGTCAACACCCATCCATTGAAACCCGTGTGTTGGAAGTTTCTTACACATTGCCCACCCATACAAGTTGTTAGCGTCCAAATAGGTTATAAATGTTGAAGGTTTGCTATCATCAAACGTTTGCAAGTACTTGTTGTTTGCTTGCCCATAACGATGTGAAATTGTGCTAACACCACCTCTTATCCCATGCTTGACCATTAGTATCATATCGTAATCGCTCAATAATTCTAACTTTACTTCAGTCAACTTTAATGAGGCATCCCATGCTAGTCCAGGAGAAGTGTAATACCAGGCGGGGTCCAGGTTGTAGTTCTTCATGCAGACGTCTCTAAAATTCTCAAAGACATCGGTGAGCAGGAGAACATCACTCACGTTATATAAATCGTGATATTCTCTAAATGTTTTGAAACCAAATTCTTTCCATACTACCTGTGCGTGGTTGTAGTCTTTGTCACTGATACCTGAGTCGTTTAGTTTCGAATAGAATGCTGACTTTGGCGGTAGTTCTGTTTCATTCAGTTGATCGATGGAGCTAACGTGATCATACGGATATACCCCTTTTCTAAGCAAGAGATCGAGCTGATTGCCGGAGTAGTACTTGCTTATATTTTTACACTGGTCTTTGTTAAGGTTCTTCGATAATGCGTCGAGACCTGCTGGCATGAATCTAAAACTATCGATGAAACGTATTTCACGCTTGACCTTTTTCTCTTTCCCTTCTTTGTTAATAAACTTATCAACTACGATCTCTCTGCTAAATGAGATATACTTTTCTTCATTGCAGGGGATGCATTTAATCTGTTCATTATTACCACCTCGTAATTTCTTCACGAAAAGATGGCTATCGTAGCCGGTTAGATTATGGAATACTACTGGGAAAAAGTTGGGGACTTTATACTTTAGATTACAAATCTTATGAGCTGCGCCTCTGAATTCCCCAGTAAGATGGCAGTGGTCTCTTACTCGCATGTTATTATCATTATCATCATCAACAAAGAACTCACCCCCGCAGATATGGCAAACAGTAGCCGAGTCGAATAGCTTCTTGTCGTCCTTTCCAAATATCATTTTCTTTGGGAATTTAAATCGATTATAAATATCTTTTACATCCACTATAAGACTGTCAATAAATATCTGCGCTACATCATCGTCTTCGCTCTTCGCTGTGAACGTTACGGGGGCTTGTGAATATAGGTCATCGTCGAAACATTTTATGTGGTAACAAAACGAGCTAGGAGTATGTTTCTGGTATTTATTGGTGTAAGACGTGCTGGGATCGGGTTGGCATGTATCGATCGGTTTAATGAAGGATTCGAAATCCGCATAGATAATAAAAGGTACTCGCATTTTTCGATAATAATTTTTAAAACTCAACATAGTTCCTGGGCTTGGGAGTTCTATTCGTTGGGCGTCATGTTGCGAACAGTACTCGATGTGTTTTTTAAGCGAGTCTTTCGTTCTGTAACCGATTAAACATCTTCTACAATAGTGCATCGAATTTACAGATTTTTCTGTTCGTGCCGCCATCAATCTATTAAAGTTCTTGATCCAACAGTAATGCTTCTTTTCATCGTCGGAAATAAGCAGTAGATCTACGCAGGTATCGCTTTCATGCTTCGATATGTATAATGGGTATACGCTCTTTTCAAAGCCGAATACGCTAACGCTAATGTTATTACAACGCTCAAATTTATTTATAATATTAGCATCAGCAGCAACTGGGAACACGATACCGCCCCAATCGAGTTTCTTAGATTGTTCTATCAGATCTTTAGTGATTCTATGCGGGTTATCTTCAGTTGGATTCAACGCCCTTGTAATACACCATTTGAAACATTCTTCGTCTTCGTTTTTCATGTTTACAATAGCCTTTTTATTCGCCAAATACTCGGGAAGCTGAATATATGAACTACCTTTCAATGGCTTGTATACCACTGTATCGATATCCAAGTGCAAAACAGCCTTGAATCGCCAATTGCTGCCCCGCATCTGATAACTAGCCATGCTCTCCTTAATTTTATCCACTGCGTTGGTATATATTTCCTTCACATCGGTTGCTTCTAAAATAATATCAGTCTTTGATTTGAAATTAGGCTCAGCCGTTGTTATTTCGCCGGATTTTATGTCTACTTTCTCCATTACGCACATGAGATTTAGTTGAACTTTTACCCCTCGATTTTTCGCTAACAGCCTAACTACCTGCAATCTTACAGCCTTGAGAAAAGATTCAACATCGACACTATTGTTACCCTCGATCGTGTATCTTTTTGTAAACCCTTTGATGGCCGTCGCTGTCTCTCGAAGTTTGAACCTATGAATAGGTGGTTTTATTTGAGGGGGTAACTGGCTAATCTCACTAGTCAGCCAATCCGAAAAAGTAGCTTTATTTTTCCCCACAAATTTCCAAATAGTAGACACGTGTGCTGTAAGTCCCTCTTTTCCTAATCTTGAGTATCCTCGTGTGCCTCTCTTTTTCGCAATTTCTCGCAATTCTCGTATAGTACCCAGAGTATGCGTTGGAACCTTGATGTCTGGTGCCCGAGCGCCTAGTAGATCTCCACGCTTTATGAACGCGATAAGTTCCTCTTTTGGCAGTTTCGTGTATCCTTTCTGTCCTCTCTGTTTAGGAATTTGTTGCAATTCTTTCAGATTATACGATGTGTAGTCCATTTTATATTGGGATTTCTTGTCTTTAAGTCGAGTTGTATATCCCATTTTTTTTTCTTCAGTTATTTTATATACACAAGAGAAAAAAATATTATGATCTAGTGACTCATCGATACTATAGTAATTCCCGCCCACTCACCCTATGACTCATCATCGAAACTACTGGAAATTCCCCGCATGATGAGTCATAGGCGCGTGCTGGGGTGGATATGGGGTGACATGTTTTTGAACCAGGGTTATGGGTCGATATATTTTTGAACCAGGGTTATGGGTCGACACATTTTTGAACCAGGGTTATGGGTCGACACATTTTTGAACCAGGGTTATGGGTCGACACATTTTTGAACCATGGTTATGGGTTGGCATATTTTTGAACCATGGTTATGGGTCGACATATTTTTTGATGAGTCAGCATATTTTTTGAACCATGTTTATGGGTCGACATATTTTTGAACCATGGTTATGGGTTGGCATATTTTTGAACCATGGTTATGGGTCGACATATTTTTGAACCATGGTTATGGGTGATTTGGAAAAGTTGAACCATGGTTTGGGTCAAATGTTCCAGAATAGTCTTAATCCTACTACTAACCTAAGTGATGAGCAGACAGTGGCAGCAGCTGTGGCGTCAAAATTGGAAGACGGCAACATTAGAGCTGCAGTAAGAATTCTATGCTCGAGTGACAAACCTGCAACCGTGGACCGAGAGACGCTGGAGGAATTGCGATCGAAGCATCCAGATCCTCCAAACGACCGACCTGTTATCACACCAGTGCCCCGATTGGCGCCCTTACAGATCAGCGAAGAGCAGATGAGGGGACACATACGGTCTTTTCCGGTCGGCTCTTCAGGGGGACCGGACGGCATTCGACCACAACACCTGCTGGACCTGGTGACTTGTTCCGATGTTGGAAAGGAACTCGTGGAAGCCATCACAGGGTTGGTCAACCTCCTCCTGACAGGAGTCTGTCCAGCGCAGATCAGACCGATCTTGTTCGGCGGAACGCTCATCGCACTACGGAAGAAGACTGGAGGCCTGCGTCCGATAGTGATCGGCTACTGCTGGCGCCGACTAACATCTAAGAGCGCCAACTCCAACACGGTTCAAAAAGCAGCCACATACCTCGCGCCGCGCCAGGTCGGAGTCGGAGTACCAGGAGGGGCGGAAGCGGCATGCCACGCAGCGAGGAGATTCTTAACGGAAATGCCCAGCGACTCAATCATGGTAAAACTGGATTTCAAAAATGCATTCAACAGCCTGCATAGAGATCGGATGCTCCTGGCATTGGACGAGATAGCGCCAGAGCTGACACCATACAGCCATCTCGCATACGCGCAAGCAACAATACTGCAGTTCGGCAAATACACACTGCTCTCACAGGTCGGTCCTCAACAGGGTGACCCACTTGGACCATTGCTGTTCTGCATACCGCTGCAGCCAATCCTGCAGAACCTGTCCTCAGGTCTGACGTTGGGTTTTCTGGACGACCTAACGTTGGGAGGAGCAGCGGCTGTGGTAGCAGATGACGTGAGGGAGATAGAGCGTCAGTGCGGCATCATGGGCCTCGAACTCAACCGCGAAAAGTGCGAGGTGATTGCACGATCAGACGAATGGAGGAAACATCCGGCTCTACATCAGTTTAGCCCAGTGGCCGTGGAAGATGCTTGTCTTCTGGGAGCGCCTCTATCACCGGATAAGGCCTTAACAACGTGCCTGGAGTTTCGATGCTGCGAGCTGGCACTTGCAATCTCAAGACTGGAAAACATCGCCAAACATGATGCGCTGGTCCTGCTAAGAAACGCCCTATGCTCTCAAAAAGTGCTGCACATGCTGAGATGTTTTCCCTGCTACGAACACCCGCTGCTGGACAAATATGATGAAATACAGAGAAGAGGCCTTTCCTCTATTCTAAACATCAGCCTGAATGACACTCAATGGCACCAAGCTTCTCTACCAGTTAAACTGGGAGGACTGGGCATACGTCGGGCTGCTTCGCTGGCGCTACCCGCCTTCTTGGCTTCCGCTGCGAGCACCCGCGCACTCCAGTCCTCCATGCTGGACCATGTTCGACCAGACCAGGATGAGCAGGAGGAACATATGCTGCAACGATGGTCTGAAGAAAGTCAAACAACATGACCAGACAATCAGGCAGCATATAAACAAGCATGTTGGGACGGACCACTGATAGAGAAGGTGAAGGATTCGCTGACCGAAGGATGCAACGACGAATATCATCAAGCAAGACTGAAAGCGACAGCGGCGCCTCACGCTGGAGACTGGCTATTCGCACTCCCGATCTCATCATGCGGGTTACGAATGGATGATGAGACGATCAGAGTGGCAGTGGGCCTCAGACTAGGAACGATGACCTGCGAACCCCACACGTGCCCTTGTGAGATGAATGTGACTGCAGAGGGTTCGCATGGCCTATCATGTAGCCTTGGCCCGGGCCGAATAGCCAGACACGCGACAATAAATGACATCATAAGCCGAAGTCTTGCACAAGCTGGAATGCCGAACATCAAGGAACCACCTGGTCTCTCACGCACAGATGGAAAAAGACCTGACGGAATGACTTTGATTCCGTGGCGAGGAGGGCGCAGCCTCGTGTGGGATGCCACCATCATAGACACGGTTGCTCCTTCCTACAGACATGCTACGGCTGCAATGGCGGGTGCGGCGGCTGAATTGGCCGACACGAGAAAAACTGCCAAGTACGACCACCTGTTGGCCAACCACCACTTTGTCCCCGTGGCCCTGGAGACCATGGGCCCTATTAACAACAATGGACTTGATTTTATTAAGGACCTGGGAAAACGTCTAACATTAATCTCTGGAGATACTAAAGAGACATCTTACCTTTTTCAACGTCTTTCTGCCTCCATCCAACGCTTTAATGCTATTTCTTTCCGGGGCACTTTTGCCCAACCATGCACTACCGAGTGAGTTGCCTTTTTAAAAAAAAAAATAAATAAAAAATAATAATAATAATAATAATAATAATAATAATAATAATAATAATAATAATAATAATAATAATAATAACTTGGTAATAACTACGACTAGACAACGAGGACATTCGAGTGGCCGTCGGATTGCGACTTGGAGCCGCAATATGTCAACCCCACACTTGCCCTTGCGGAGCCCAAATTGACGCCAGAGGCAATCACGGTCTTTCCTGCTCTCTCGGCTTCGGTCGAATCGCTCGCCATAGCACCGTCAATGACATCATACACCGCTCCCTTGCAAAAGCAGGGATCCCATCCATAAAGGAACCGCCAGGACTACTACGCACGGATGGCAGACGACCAGACGGTCTGACCATGATTCCATGGCGTGCGGGTCGCCATCTTGTGTGGGATGCAACTGTAATTGACACTCTTGCACCTTCATATATCCAGGCCACGGCAACGACGGCGGGTGCGGCAGCCGAGATAGCAGCGGAGAGGAAAAATAACAAATATGTCGATCTTACAAACACACATTTCTTTGTCCCTCTAGCCCTTGAGACCTTAGGTCCAATTTGTTCTGATGGCCTAAACTTCTTGTCAGATTTAGGCCGCATCCTAACCTTGTCTTCCGGCGAGCTGAGAGAGACCTGTTTTTTGCTGCAACGTCTCTCTATAACCGTTCAGCGTTACAACTCGGTGGCCTTTCGAGGCACTTTAGCTGACCGGGTTCTAGAGGCGATGTAACAATAGCCACTGACTGCTTCCATAGTTTTTTGTGTAATTCCTGTTATACTAATGTTGTTTTTTTGAAGATATTAAAAGGAATAATATTTCATAATAAAAAAAATAATAAAAAAAATATAAAAAAAATAAAAAAATAAAAATAATAATAATAATAATAATAATAATAATAATAATAATAATAATAATAATAATAATAATAATAATAATAATAATATTCCTTTTAATGATTCAATCTGACACACCGCAGAATGATTACAGATACAGATTATACGAAATACGGTCCACTGTAGCACGACACGCAGGTCGGCTTTACAGCAGTGGGTTCGGTAACTTAACTAATGGCCTAAGTACTGGATCACTTCTGGTCGGCCAAGTCAGAAGTGGGAGGGGCTATCTTTATTTTTGGCAGATCCCGAGTCAAGCAACACAACAGCAAAGCGCCAATGGCAGCTAACATGAATTTTAATAAATTAATGCCCTGAGCGAGGCTTGAACCCGGGTCGCGCGGATGACTCTCAGTTAAACGGCCAGCGCTCTCACCACTGAGCTACGGGACCCCGTAGGGTATATAGATACCATAAGATCAGATAGATTAGATTAGAATAACGTTAGACATGATTAAATATCAGAGTATATAAGAACAGATACCAGATGAGATAAACGAAAAGATGCAATATCATAATAATATGACTGTAGATGCCAGATAAGATAACTAGGATAGATACCAGATTGGTGCCAAATTAGGGATGCGTATAGATACCAGGCTGGATATCAGATTGGATATAAGAATGGATACAAGGTATATACCAAGAGATGTAAGATCAGTTATAATTATACATGCTAGATACGATATTGGGATAGATATCAGATTTGTGCAAGATTAGACACGGACGAATACCGGATTGGATATCAAGTTAGATATAAGAATGGATACTACATTATATATATACGAACAGATTCAGGACTAAATATGACTATAGATGTCAGATTTAAGATAAGGATAGATTCCAGATTGGATACCAGATTAGGTATAGGAATGGATGACAAATTTATGTGTTTGAATAGACAGCCTAACAGATTGAATACCAGAATCAATGTCATAATCAGATATAGGCCTAGAAATGAATGAATGCGAGCTTTGATATAAGAATTTATAACATGTAGTGGCAACCCTTATTCCAGCGGTAGCGGTTAGAACTTAGAGGTTACAGAATATATTGAAGCGGTTTTCGATTGGAGATCCCCGATCATATATTTTGACAATAAAATTTATTGGAAGCTATTTGATTAAATTAATCCAGATAGAATTACTGCTGGACGGGATAATGGAAAAGGGCTACAGAGAACTTAAAGACATGGCACAACAGCGTGAAATATGGAGACATTGGACGTTCGGACCTGCCACTGGGCAGAGAACCTAAAGAAGAAGAAGAAGAAGATAGAATTACATAGGCCTAATAATCAACGGAAGCCATTTGAAAATTCCTGCTTTCACGAATTTCTACTCTAATATTTTTCGGTTTCTAAAGTAATTTATATCTTTTTATGTCCTTATGCAGTCACGTTCTTACGAGGTGATTTGGGGTGGTTTAACACACCTCACTGTGAAAATATGATCCTCGCAATTTGTTCAAATCTGTTGAGTTTCCATACGAATATGGCGGTAAGGGTAGAGCAAACTTTGTTTAGAATAATCCTACGCTCAAAATTATTAGAAATTAAAAATTTTCATAACCACCTCACTTTCTAAGGGCTTACTACGCCCCTGTCCTTATGGCACTCCATTCCAGGTATAATATTTATTACCTATGCCCAACTTTGTCTTGCATATTTGAGAGGCAGCCTGAGTACTTCTTAGTTATGATAATGATGATGATGATGATGATGATGATGATGATGATGATGATGATGATGATGATGATGATGATGATGATGATGATGATGATGATGATGATGATGATGATGATGATGATGATGATGATGATGATGGTGACGGTGTTGGTGACGGTGACGGTGACGATGACGATGATGATGACGACGACGACGATTAGTTTCTGCCCGAAGGCAAGTTCATTGGTGTTACGCCTCTAGGGATGAGGCGAGTGAGCTGGTTTTCAGTTGCATTCCTCACAAACAATTGTGGGTGAGCAACTTGTCCAAAGTCGCAACGAAGTAAAATTCGAACCTGCGACCCTTCAGTCATAAGGCGCCGAACTTACCGCTACCCCCGCGTCCTACTTGTTAGTACTTGCCCCATAATACCTCATATCTCCAACATTTTACCAGTTTTTGATGTGGTGCTTTGCCCTGGGAAAACCAAGGGTAGGCTATAGATAACATCTGCAGCAATTCAGCCCAATGTTTGTAACATCGCGGGCCACGGGAAAACTTTTTCCTTAAGACTTTAGGGCCGCGAAGATGTCATTCAATAGCGACGATTCAAATTCAAATTTATTTCAAATCATTAAGCCGTATTAGACTTGATTAACTATGGAATAATTTAAAAAACGTCGATGCGGCATTTTTCACGGTGCTAAAATTACAGCGATATATATATATATGTATATATATAATTGACAAGTTACTGTTTTGAACACATATTTATTTATTTATTTTATTTATTTTGTCCTCAACCAAAACAACAAACAAACATGATACAATTATGGCATTGAATAATACATTAACAAAGCATTGAATAACACAATAACATAATTTGGTGAAGAAGGGGAGACCCAGAAGGGATGGAAAGTCCCGCTAATAGGGCCACCCACAATTCCTGTAAAATATAAAAGAAAAACATGACAGAACATTCAATTGTAAGAATATAAAGATTATGAGGGAGAGAGAAGAAATTTTCGGCATCGACAAGAAGAAAAACAACTCTTAACTAATGACTTAACTAAAGACTTAACTAAGGACTTGGCGAAAACCACTGAGCAGAAACCACAACCATTACATATCAGGAAGTGTTTTAAGTAGATAAAGGCGAAGTTTATGCTTAAATAATTTAGTGTTAGGTTGGGAATGAAGATATGTAGGGAGAGAGTTCCAAAATTGGGAGCCAGTACATTGTATAGAGAATCGACGTGTGTTAGTATGTGCGTAGGGAAGGTCATAAACGGTTAATTTTCTAGTTGAATAAGAGTGGCGATTAGAGGTAGATACAAAAAACATAAATATACATAAATATAGCGCAGCTCACCTCATCGCCTTGCTGCAGAACACTGTTTTGGTCTGCCCAGTTGGCAAAGTACGTAGCTTGACCCGCGATTTCAAGTACAATCGTAATGTATGGTAGAGCTACAGAATCCAGATTTTCCCCAGTAACCGTCAGAGGTATTCCGCCGCTGAAAGTATGCGGTAATAAAAAAAAGTAGTTCAAGGTAATAAAAAAGTAGTTCACGGTAATAAAATTATAAAAAGAAGAGTTTACGGTAATAAAAAGGTAGGCTAGATCTAGTTTGGGAAGAATTAAGTCGCAAGGCATTTCGCTCGGCCGCCTGTGGAGATCTTCTGGTCCCTTGTTGGTCAACACGAGTGTATTGTGAACTTTTTTGCGTCGGCTCAACCATTTGGAACAATCTTCCAGCTTGCATTCAAGTTTTTCCATTAAACTCTGCTCATGCTACTTTTGATAGATATGTTAAAACCCAGATACAAGTCTGTGTATGAGCACTTGTCATAGCGCCCATTCAAGCTCCCTACTCAGAGTCGCTCCCGACTACATGCGGACACTGCAATAATATTATTGCGAGTGAAGGACTTGCCCAAGGTCCCTACGCAGCGGGTGACTTGAGGTGGATTCGAACCTGCAACCCTTCGGTTGCAAAGCGACGAACATACCCACTACACCACCGCGTCCCACATACATGATATTCTTGTACAATGTAGGCTTACAATGTTCATAGCGCGCTCGAGAGTTTTCTAAAATTCGCTTGGTAGAAGTCCAGATTCATTGGTGTGCATTGTTTTATTAATTTTTATATGTTTGCTTATTTATTTACTCGGTAAAAAATAGGTCAGAATAATAATGCAAACAAATCACAAAATCACTGGAAATAATAGACAACGACAAAAGACAATGCAACTAAAACAATAGCAACTCTTAACTAATGACTGCACTAAGAGCTCGACGAAGGCATAAGCGCAATTTTCTGTTGCGACTGTGTTGTCCGGTCCATGATTGTCGTAGCCAAGAATTTATGATGGGAAGTTTTATGGCCGGATGCCCTTCCTGACACCACCCAACAATCTTACAGTAAATAAATTAAATAATAAAAAAGAAATAAAGTAACAAAGGAAATAAGAAAGAAAAACAATTATATTGTTACTACAGACAATTGTTCTGTTTTTTCTTATTTATGTGGATAAATGACCTTTTAAAAAACTTTTTCCTAAGTCAGTCACCCATGTCATAATTGCCATATCATTCAAAACTTAACATGATAACTTAACTCCCTAAATCCCCCTTGTCTACGCCACTGGTCCAGTCACCACCACCTTTAAAGGTGGTGGTGATGGTGAAGGTTACCACCACTTTCTGGCCCTGCATATATCCGAAAAAATGTTATGCATTCGCACAAAAGCAATATGTATAACCTACCGTACGATTGATACCCGTGGAAAGATGCTGTGGATGATTGGGTCTGGTTTGAACGTGAACTCCCAATTGGCAACAATTGAGGAGACGACACCTTGTGGACGTTCCCAGAAGATCCGAGCTGGAATAATTGCCGAACGCAGATCCGATTCACTTCCAGCTGACGTCTTGACTCGAAGCAATGTGTCGTTACTAAAGCAAAATTGCAATATTGCTAATTGGCACTTCAAAATAACTGACGAATCACAATTACAGAATATACCGTACGTCTGCCAGCACTCTCTTAGCGTTGAGTTCTTGTAAAAAGCTCACCGCAGTGCGGTTGTCAGTAAATATGATAATGATGATGACAATGACGAGGATGATGAGGAGGAGGAGGATGAAGAGGACGATGATGATGATGCTGATGATGATGACGACGACGACGGCGACGACGACGACGACGATGATGATGATGATGATAATCTATCTAAATAAAAATGTAAATGTACATTTTGTTCAAAATCCTAAAACCCCGAAAGTTCTTGACCGATTGTTTTAAAATTTTCACACAACATTCCATTCGAATAAGCGCGTGTTTTAGGCTATATGCTTTTCTGTTGGACGTGCGCATTCTCTTTCCTTTCTTTTCACCCACGGCAACGCGTGGCCGCGTACAGCTAGTAATAATAATAATAACAATAACAATGACAACAATAATAACAACAACAACAACAACAACTGCAGCAGTAAAGAAGAGTAAAAGTGATTCAGAAATTGGTCTAAGCTGAAAACTGATTCAATTTTTAGCAGTTGGCATAAAGCTTTTACAACAGATGATCGTTTTCAGAAATACTGACACTGCAAATACGCTGCAGTCGATGTTTTCTCCGAGCGTGAGGTTCGTTGCGTTGACTAAGTAGTTGCCCAGTACGACGAAAACTGTGCCTCCAGACACTGGTCCATAGTCAAGCACAGCTTTGTTCGAGTTCGGAATCTGGATAATTACAGACATATCTACAGTCTAAAATCTTTGCATTGGAATCTTGCCGAGCAAAGGACATTCAACTCTGGACTTAAAAAATAACATTGAATTCTACTCAACCAGAATGCCAGGCAACTGTCAATATTGTATTACGATTGGAGCGTAGCCTATGTCCTCCGACCTGGACTCGAAAACGGATTTCAATTCCGCCGAAGAGTTGGCCCTAAATTATTCAACTTATGACGTCCGCAGGGCGCGTCAGATGTGAAAGGTTAACATATTTTAATATTGGAGTAGATGTGGAGTAGATGTCTTTCTTCACTGAAGGGATACACAGGAGGCATTCAAATTGTAGGAAGAAGGTTAACAAACTTACGTTATGCAGACGACATAGTGTTAATGGAAAGCACAGAAATGGCACTGCAGGATCTGGTGTATCGCTTGGACACGGAGGGTCGAAGGAAAGTCTGGAGATCAACATGGGGAAAACAACGTGTATGGCGTTGTCAGGGGAACAATGTAATATCAAAGTGTAGGACATCAGGATAGAACAAGTGGACACATTCGTGTATTTGGCCTCACCAGTAGCAGAAGACGCTGAGAGTAGCAAGGAGATAAGAGTAAAAATCGAGAGAGGACAAGGAGTGGGTGCAGATCTGAAGAAACTGTGGAAAAGCCATAACACCAAACTATCTACAAAGTTACAAAGTTAATGAGGACGCTTATATGGCAAGTGATGATGTATGGTTGTGAGAGTTGGACAATGAAAAAGAATGATGAAGATACAGTACTTCAAGATAGAATAAAGGCATTTGAAATGAAAGGCATAAGAAAAATCCTTGGAATATCTTGGACTGAGAATAAAACAAATTAATGGGTACTGGAGACGGCTGGTGTAGAAAGGAGTCTATTTACTTGAATCAATTAAAGGGAGGAAGATGTCATACTTCGGGCACATCATGAGGAAACATGGAGATTGCTTAGAGAAAGAAATTATGCAACGAACGGATCCTGGAGCAAGATCAAGAGGAAGACCTAGGAAGAGGTGGTGGGACAACACGTGTGAATGGACGGGATTCTTCTTCTTCTGGTTCTCTGCCGCTAGGCAGGTTCGGCTGTCCAATGTCGCCACTCTTCCCTCCGCTGGGCCTTCTCCTTTAGTCTTTGGTATCCAATCCTCGTCATCATCGTGTCCAACATCATTTGTCGTGGTCTTCCTCTTGACGGGATTATCAACAGAGAAATTGTTGAGAGCAAGCGAAGACAAGAGAGGAAGGAGAAGAATTGTCCAAAATGTGACCAACCCTCGTGCCAAGGAAGGTTGAAGGCAAGACAAGGCAAGGTCTTTCTTCAGCCTTGGGTAATATAGAAAGTCGTGAGAGGTAAGTACTAAGTAGTAGTAGTAGAGGGAGTACCATTACGAGCCCAGTTAGTGTTAACTAATTATCACTAACAGTCAGTCAGCAATAATAGTAAGTTAACCACAATTTAGAAGAGTGGTTTGGGATGAATGCGCAGGAGCTGACACATCGAGCACGGGACAGAGAATCATGGAAGAGAGTAGTCAAGTGCGCAGTGGACACCTACGGGCTGTCAGCCCATGGACAATGAAGATGAAGAAGAGAACCACAATTTAATTAGACCACGCGACCTAGGCACGCCAACCACGAACCATAGCGTGACCTTATAGGTTTATGCCACCTAAGATCCTTTGATGACCGGACTACGACCTCCTTTGGACTACTCTTTCGGACTATTCTTTGGACAGTCCTTCTGACTAGACGCAGCGCTCGTGAATAAGCTAGTACACTTGGCTTTCGAGCAGCGCTCTAGAAACTTGTGGTTTACAATTACGATTGCGCAGTTTGAACAGTCGCTATAGAAGCTTAAAAACTTTCACTGATAAAGTGATATTGTGTAGTATTCTTCTTTTCACTTACACACTGACTATTGGATGTCGATGTTGTTCTGCAAATACATCGACCATCAGTTGAACATGGCTTATCGACGTCTGTCACACCAACAGGATGGCAGTTGCAGCTGGTGGTCGTTGGCGCATCCCTGGATGAACAATACAAAACATTGCATACGGTAGGCTATAGACTATGACTGGCAGGGTCCACGATGATTCTGGGTTTTGATTCTAAGTATTATGACTATGCACTCCCAATCGCAATGGATTAGGATTATAACTTCAGATTACAAATAACTTAAGACCTTTAGTTATCACTTCCATTTACGACTATCGATTAAGACTGACTGCTACAATTACCACTGCCGATTAGAAATATTATTATATACCGATTGCGATTACAAATGTCTATTACGGTTACGAATAGCTGAATGTTCAACTGGTCCTACCATCCGTAGAGTTGTACGTCTGCAATTTCAATGGAACCAGATGCATTTGCGTTGGTGTAATCTCCTGCATTGGCTTCGATTGTCAGATTAAACAGATTGAAAGTCTCCCACCAAAGCCAACCATCGGAGGATGCATTGCGAATGGAGAATAAACCATCGGGAACAGAGACCGTCAGGTTCATCTGACCTGTAGATCTAAAATTAGTTAAAGTTATGCAGTCAGTCAACTGTTAACGACCGAGACGCTGTGTTCTGTGGGAGCAAATGCAGCTATGCCGACGCACTACTCACTATACTCACATTTCTTTAACATATGCAATTATGCATGGGCGCCCGCAGAAAGTTTTGCAGGAGGGGACAAAACACGATAGTCAAAGTTAAAAAAAATTTTAGCAAGAGGTCAAAAAATGCAAAGCAGGGAGTTAAGAACATGCATGGGTATTTTTCATAGAGGCTTCTTGATGTAAATTTCTCAGTTCCACTTTTTAAAATTTCTAATATGAATTGTTTCTTTTTGCAAAGAAATGTGTTTAAACGATCGAAAAGCATTAGTTAAAAGTAGGTTTTTTAATCCTCTAATGCAAATAAATTTGTTATAAACCCAAAAAATGGCAGAGAGAAAAATAGGTTTCAACTTTCCAGGGGGACAAGTGCCCCTCTTGCCCCTATGTGCGGGCGCCCATGGACATATTATGTCTTTAGATATCTTGAGCTCTACGATCATTGTTAATCAGCTCAAATCAAATCAAATATACTTTATTGTTCACGAAAATCCAACCAAGAGCAATCTACACAGCATAATTATTATGCAAGTAGGCCTAGTGACGAAAGGAAACATCCAATGGAGCATACTGTTCCGTTACAAAAACAATGATTGTCATACAATTGGAGTGGCATTTAACAGCACAAACCATAATAAATTTAGTAATCTAATACCGCACTTTTGCACCATAAGCTAATGTGTATAACCTATATGCATACGTGTATACTCCGTACTTTATATGATCATAATTATACCATATTGTATGCAAATAATAATATTTTATGGGAAAGGGACTAAGAGCAGTTTTGCAGATGTATATAATTTTGACATTTTGTTACAATTTCCAGGTCATTTTGGTGATCAGTTCCACACCAGAAGGGCAGTTTCTAAATGAATATTTTGTGCAGATGTAAAATCTTTTTTTGCAGCTAAGACTGGTTTAAAATGTTCATTGCCACACGATTGGGAGTGATTTACTATGGACAATGGGAAGAGAGAAAAAAGAAAGGGTTGTGTTGTGCAGCTGTAATATTCCTTTAAAAGAAACCCTCACAATTTCAAAAAAAATTTGATCCTATCTATTTCACTGTCTACTTCAATTGCAAAAGTTGAGATAATCTTTTGTTACCTGTTACCTGCAACACAACAGGTTGTGGCTTGTTAGCTTGATATAGAAATTTGTTGACTGATTTATTGATTCACTGAAGTATAATATAACCTAAGTAGACAGAGCAATGTCTCATACAGTTATTACTTTATAGCTTGTCTAGCGCTGTTCAGCTCCATGTTGTGCACGATCCTGTTACTGGGCTGAGTTTGTCAGTTTGTTTACCTAGCGCGTTTGTTTGTTTGTATGCACACTTGTTATAACGCCCCTTCCAGCTCTCACTACTCAGAGGCGCTCCCGATTACAGAGCGGACACTGCATCGGAGTTTCACGCCGAAGCGCTGAGCAATTGCGAGTGAAGGACTTGTCCAAGGTCCCTACGCGTTGATATACAACTATACTGATATAATCGCTCTTATCCTATGGGCTAGCTATTTTCATCTATGGTCTATGGATATGTTGTTGCCAAAGTGAAATAAAGCGTCGGAGGCTTGTAAGTAAGGAATGTCTTGCATGCGACATCAAATCATCTGAGCTAGTTGCTAAGTCTATCAGCCTTTCGAGATTTTGGTCCTGCACTCTGGAATCAGCTCTCTCTCTCTCTCTTTCTCTCCATTGACACGTTACTCAATACTAGCTGGTACTCGAAGCACACCTTTCCGCTGTCCCAACACTACTTTCTTTTCTCTAGGTCTTTAGAAATGGGAGCGCTCCTGACTGGTGCGTACTGTGAGAGGCGCTTTATGAACTTTTAGATACAGATCAAGCAGATAGCCTACAGATCAAGCAGATAGCCTACAGATCACGCAGATAGCCTGCAGATCAAGCAGATAGCCTGCAAATCAAGCAGATAGCCTACAGATCAAGCAGATAGCCTGCAGATCAAGCAGATAGCCTGCAGATCAGGCAGATAGCCTGCAGATCAAGCAGATAGCCTGCAGATCAAGCAGATAGCCTACAGTTCAAGCAGATAGCCTACAGATCACGCAGATAGCCTGCAGATCAAGCAGATAGCCTGCAGATCAAGCAGATAGCCTACAGATCAAGCAGATAGCCTGCAGATCAAGCAGATAGCCTGCAGATCAAGCAGATAGCCTACAGATCAAGCAGATAGCCTACAGATCACGCAGATAGCCTGCAGATCAAGCAGATAGCCTGCAGATCAAGCAGATAGCCTGCAGATCAAGCAGATAGCCTGCAGATCAAGCAGATAGCCTACAGATCAAGCAGATAGCCTACAGATCACGCAGATAGCCTGCAGATCAAGCAGATAGCCTACAGATCAAGCAGATAGCCTGCAGATCAAGCAGATAGCCTGCAGATCAAGCAGATAGCCTGCAGATCAAGCAGATAGCCTGCAGATCAAGCAGATAGCCTACAGATCAAGCAGATAGCCTGCAGATCAAGCAGATAGCCTGCAGATCAAGCAGACAGCGTCATAAACTCGGCAATGCCTAAATCTCATCGTGTGATGAATTTTTCTCACATTATACAGTTTTTGCCGTCAATGGTCCTGGACTTTGGATTCGCCTCTCTCCATTTCAACATTTGCCAGGTTCTTCGTTACTAACTGGGTATTTCGCTCTGATTGGTGTGCACTGTGAAAGGCGCTTTATAAATTCATAGAAACAATAAAATTATACTAATAAAATTATGCACTATGCCATCAGATCCACTCACCGCTTGCAGCTGTAGTATAGTGAGTCTTTCCTCCGAAGGTATTCGTCATTCGGTTGGCAAGTATCATTGAAATATGTCGTCCATGTGATGTTTGTTCCTGAAGCTGTCACTACGATGGAACTGGGAATAACACTTGATTGACTCAACATCACCGATATATCACTCACCTATTCGTTAAATGTAATAACAATAATATTACGAAGGATTATCGTTAACGTAATCTCAAAACTTTTAAAGCGTCACTCGAAAATTATACGCAGACCCTAGCTTGTAAAAATGTAACCGGATAAAATGTCACGGACATGGGCGCCCGCAGAAATTTTTGCAGGATGGGGCGAAACATAATAGTCGCTGTCGGAATTTTTCTAGCTAAGGCTTGAAAGATGCAACGCAGGAAATTAAGACCATGGATAATTTTCACATCTGTTTCTGAGTGCGAATTTCCCACTTTCACTTTTTTATCGTTAGTATCCTTAGTGCTTAAGTGCGAGAAAAATTTGTTGAGAACTAAAAAAGTAGCAGCTAAAAATGTGTCAGTTTTCCATGATGGGCAAGTGCCTCCTCTTGCCCCTAAGTGCGCACGGTCACGGACAAAACGTCTTAAGTATAAACGAGTAAATAAGTGTTTATTTTAATAATTGATGATCTCAGCGCATTCTCAGTCTGTCTCGTTCCTTCCAATCTTTCATGTAGTAGGATTCCACCGTGGAATTCGCTCACCACACATTCTTCAAGAAGCAACCTTGAACCTACGAGTCTTACCGGATCGTCCTTAACGTTGGAAATCTTTCCGATTCAGATGTTGCAACAGTTCTCAGACACCAATAAATTTCTCTCTGTACTGAAACAGTTAAGAACAGTTTCAAATCTTTCCCCCACCCAGTGGCGGCGCCAGGATTTCAATTTTGGGGGCTGAAGCCTCCCGAAGGAAGTTCTCCATTTTTTTCCATTTTCATCCGCCAAAATTTCTTACGGCCTTTTTTAGTCATCCGGTCGAAAATCGTGGCAATATTTCATTTTTGCATAGTTTTGCATGTAAAACAAACCCGGATACTCAGGATAGCCTTTTTAGGGGGGCTTAGCCTTTTATAGGGGGGGCTTAACCCCACTAGCCCCCCTAGCGCTGCCACTGCCCCAACATAATCGTCAATGTCCTCGTACTTTCGCAGGAAGACGAAAATGCCTCAAATTCGTTATTTGTATCGGTCTACATGTACATACCAGCGAAGAGGCGTTGAGTTGGATGGAGATGTGAGCTTTCATCGTTCCATTCCTCAACGTCCAGACCGTCGAAGGGTCTCCATCCACGGCACAGGATGGAATTATTTCATCGGAACAGTTAGCAGCAGAGACGTCGCAGCACAGAGAGTCGCTGGAATTGGACGCAGTTATCATACCTTCACTCAAGAGATTTCGCTTCACAAGAGAATCAGTTGATGACTGGGAAGAGTCGATTTGAAGCAGTAAAGACACGATCGCAATGATCGCACAGGAATTCAGGAGTGACATATTCAGATCAATAATTCCAACCTAAAATTCAAAATTCATTTGACCTCAATACCGGATCTATAGTCATAGGCTTGCGGATTATATGCAACATTAGATGATAATTGTTTTAGCTGGGAACTAGCAACCCTAAGGAATAAGGTATAAAATTCACAATTCATTTTACCAGATCTATAGTGGTATGGGTTACATGCTAAACTAGGTGATGAAAATTAATATATAGGCGGCAGGCCTACAATGTTTTATACATGTAGCTGGAAAATAGCTACACTAAGGAATGAGATGAGAGATGCATTTTAAGGATTCATGGTGAAAAATAACAACAGAACTAACACTTACGCGACAATGCAAGAATAACGGAATAAAATTTAACTATGCCTATCACCAATCTTTGTATGCAACCTATTCTGACTCAGCTAGCAGTTGCTGTTAACTAAATCTGGACTTGACTCTCTATATTAATTACAGGAATCGCAACTCCAACATATCAGCTTTGTAAGATAGATTTAATCATGATACCATAAATTGTAATCACACAGCGTGCATGCCAGTTTTAAATATTACAGTTTTAAACATTACAGTTTTAAATATTACAGTTTTAAACATTACAGTTTTAAATATTAACAGCTCTAAATATTACAGTTTTAAATATTAACAGTTCTAAATATTACAGTTTTAAATATTACAGTTTTAAATATTACAGTTTTAAATATTAGGCTACAGTTTTAAATATTACAGTTTTAAATATTAGCAGTTTTAAATATTACAATTTTAAAATATTAACGGTTTTAAATATTAGCCTAGCCTACAGATTTAAATATATATTACAGTTTTAAATATTACAGTTTTAATTTTTACAGTTTTAAATATTACAGTTTTAAAAATTACAGTTCTAAATATTACAGTTTTAAATATTAGGCCTACAGTTTTAAATATTACAGTTTTAAATATTAGCAGTTTTGAATATTACAATTTTAAATATTAACAGTTTTAAATATTAGCCTAGCCTACAGATTTAAATATATATTACAGTTTTAAATATTAGAGTTTTAAATATTACAGTTTTAAATTTTACAGTTTTAAATATTACAGTTTTAAATATAAAACGGAAGATCATTATTACCTATGTTAGAAATAAACTTCAAGCCGTCTTCTGAAAAGTAGAATATCGCCACACAATTGAACTTTTCAGTTATCAACCGGATGAATTCGCCTCAATGCACATTGCACCAAAACGAACGTTCACCCTCGAAGTACAAAACGTTTCAGCAGCCACTGAAATGCAACATTGTCTCGAAACGGATACAATCTTAATTTTCAAAGCTTCCGGGTCCGTATGGAGAGATTGAAATGCGAGTAGGACCTTGTAAACCCGTGCAGCGCATTAAACGTAGGCTGACTGCTTAAGTTTGTTGACTGGCGCGTACAACTTCAACTTTTCAAGATCTAAATCAACATTCCCCGGAGGTCAACAGAGTTAATTATGTAGATCTATTCAGTTTCAAGGCACTCGATAATTATTAAGTAGCTGAATTACCTAACATATTGCTACACTATGCGCCAACAATTTCAACAGTGAATCATGTCAAGTTCGTATACACGCGCACAGTAACCTGCATGCAAGGCATAGGCCTATTATATATGTGCAATTTTGCAGACACTCCAATAATGTATATATTTCTTTGCATGCTTGTATGTGCACTTGTTATGGCGCTCCTTCAAGTTCCCTACTGATAGGCGCTCCCGAATGCAGCGCGGACAATGCATAAGAGTTTCACGCCGAAGCGCTGAGCAATTGCGAGTGAAGGACTTGCCCACGGTCCCAATGTCCGCGCTGCAGTCGGGAGCGCCTTTGAGTATTGAGCTTTAAGGGGCGCTATGACAAGTGCACATACAAACAAACAAACGTTATCTCATGAAAATGTTCCATTTTCGCCGCCAAAATTTCTGACGACCTTTTTTTAGTCATCAGCCGAAAATCGTGGATATTTCATTGTAAAATAATTGAGATGGCCATTTTTAGGGGGGTCGAGCCTCTTGTAGGGGAGACTTAGCCCCCCAGTCCCCACAGTTCCGCCACTGTCTGTTATGATCCACTGCACCTGAGTGGCATAAATAAAAGAAAATCAGAACAAGAAAGAACAGAAGTAGACTCTAAACTTGTACCTACGAGTCTTATTGGATCACTCTTGACGCTAGAAATCTTTCCAATTCAGATGCCGCAACAGCTTTCAGATAAAATAGTTCAGAATTGTTTTTCAAATCTATTCCCAACACGCATGTCCCACGTACGCTCGGAAAAAACGCAAATGTCTCTCATGCATTTCTTCTCTGAGCAAAGTTGAAGCGGACGTTTCAAACTCGAGAGAGATGGACATGTTTATTGATGTGTAAAGAAATGAAGACTTAAGTTTATTGATGTGTAAAGACATTGAAGACTGTGCGCTTAAAACAACATGGAATTTGGTCGCGCTGTTACAGCACATGCTCGGATGAGAAGCGTCAAGAGGCAGATATATTACGACTAGGCTACTACTAGCGTACTTGTGGCCTTCGACTAATATAAATTAATTATAACCATGGCATTATGAAGGACCAATATACTTCGGGCGTGTCTGCATGCTTGAAGGCTAAACGGCGTTGCAATGCACCGTATAGAAAGTGCTTGAATGTAGTTAGACCGCTTTGCAATGCGGATTTAAGTAAACATGCCGTGCAACGTTATGCATGCATATGAATACTTGACACTCAGCAGATTAATCATGTACGAAACTGCATAATATTGGCTGGTAGGGCAGGGTCTGCTTCACTTAGCTGAAAAATTATGGCATGCCTCCACTCGATCTCAATGTATTCAGATCACATTATTCTCGCTTAGGTCATACATGTATTTTTGCATGAATATAAGTAAGTGTGTATAATTATATTTGTACTTGCCATGCTAGTATTGTTTCTTCTTCATCATCATCATCATCATCATTATCATCATCATCATCATCATCATCATCATCATCATCATCATCATCATCATAATCATCATCATCAGCATCATCATCATCATCATCATCATCATCATCATAATCATCATCATCATCATCATCATCTTTTTCATCATCATGAAACATGGGCTCATCGCCCGTGGGTTTCCGTCGCCATTTTCATTAAGTTTCTCCACCTGAAGTGATTCCCTGGCTTGTTACTTGTTTAACGACACTGTCATATCCTTCTTTTTTGACCGGCTATTCTGGCTCGGAAAGTTGACGTGCCCCCCCATGAGTAGTTCCGTAGGCCCTACCACGTCCACGAGGTCCGTACTCGAGGTCCGTAAGATTAAAAAAAGGTCATCAACTTTTTTGGCATATAAAATGGTATCTTTTTCTTAGAAATTCGAGACAAATTACTAAAAAAAAAGGTCATCGGATTTTTCGGCCACCAAGACGAAAATTTGTCCTCTGTCCCAAGACCGAAAATTTTTGTCCACCCTTTGAAAATTTATGTATTTCTGTATCCGCCCTTGAATGGGTCTATGTGCCAAATACACGTAAGTCCGTTTTGCCAAGAACACATTGGCCTCTGTGCCAAATACGCATAGGTCTACAGGTTTAATGGCACATAAGTTAACGTGAGAAAGACGCGCAGGCCTATGTGTCACAAGACACATAAGTTCATGTGCCAAAGATATTCGGAAGCTCGCGAAATTGACCTCAGAATCGATTTATTAAACCTAAACACTGAGTGTACGGAAAGTAAAAGAAATTATTGATGTCGAAGTTGAATGCACAAAATCTGCAGCGTGTCTGTATATCAGTGAAAGTTTATCTAAAGTCGAAACATAAATAGAATCTCTGATTTAATCTGCGTTGGTTTTCAACTCCGGTAACGAAACCGTATTCTGTCCGATGCACATTGTCTAGACTAAGTCTTCAGCAGAATATCGAAGTTTATCGGGGTTGGTAACAACGCCGTTCTGCGTTTGCTGCTGGCTGGAACGCGAGACATCTTGTGTTTGGTTGAGGCTAGAATTTCTACCATCTTGCTCTACCTGTTGATTGAGACCAGTGTCATCTTCAGAATCTCGATCATCCTGCTTCAGTTGTTGAGCGTTCCCCGTGTCATCAATATTGGAATCAATGTCGTCTTTAATTTGGTCCATGTAAGAACCCGGGAGAGCGTGGGTCAGTTGCTGGCTTGACCTAGCAACATCAATATTGGAATCAATGTCGTCTTTAATTTGGTCCATGTAAGAACCCGGGAGAGCGTGGGTCAGTTGCTGGCTTGACCTAGCAACATCCTGAGTCAACTTGAAGTCTGAATCTTGTCCATACTTGGATAGTCCGGGGTTGGACCCCGCACCATCCTGCGTTACCTTGAGGTCAGAATCCAGGCCAAACTTCGAAAGTCTTGGGTTGGAACCATCGCCATCCTGAGGTTGCTCCAAGTGGGCACTCGGAACATTCTTCCTTAGGTCGAGGTAGGAGACCGGGTGATCCATTCCCTTTTGAAGCCCAACCTGATTGGGATCAGATGTTTCCTCATCAGATGCCGTAGAGGCAACTGAAGCTCTGCTGTTCTCCGAGGCATGGAACACAATCTCTTTCAATGTGGCCGCTAACTCCTTGAATCTCGGTCTCATAGTCTGTGTTTCTTCCCAGCAGCTCATCATCAGACCATAACTAAGTTTTAAAAAACGCACTGTTCGGTTTATATATACAGCTAATGATTATATGCAATGCCTCACTGCAATTATTGCTATGATCATTATCATCGTAATTATTATTATACTATTATCATAATCATAATCACAAATATTATGATTTTTTTAATTTTAACTTTTATTATCATCATCATTATTGTTATCAGTATTGCCAGCAGTAGAAATACCACAGGCAATGTCGCATGATAGTGACAGCAGCAATAAAGATAATAATTTTTAAAGTTGCCGTGATTGTAATAGAACCAGTAGCAGTAGTACAAGTAGTAATAGTAGTGGTAGGGCCTAGTTGTAGTTGCAGTGGTAGTAGTAGTAGTAGTAGTAGTAGTAGTTGCAGTGGTAGTAGTGTGGCGCTCGTCGTCGGTCCGCTCGCGGGCAACACGGTGCCTTGCCTCGTAATCTGACCCATCGGTCATATCCTCTACTCGCATCTGTACCACTGGAGAAGAACGTCTCGGCAAAGAGGCTCGGAACAAGGTGTATAGCTCTGTAGCGTCGGATCCTGATGCTGCCCCGCCCGCGGTCACCTTGGGGGTAACATCCCGAGCTCCAGGATGGCCAATCCTCGAAACAGGGTTCACTCTTCGGGCAGAGGTCCCTCGCTTAGAGCTCCTTTTCGCGGCTGCCAACTTCGCTTTCTCCTCCGCATGCACTGTGTTCTTTCGCACCATGTTACAGCGAGTTGCCGACGCGCCGTCACTTCTAACAGGTAATACCTGACGCTGCCATGAGGCCGGCCATAGGAGGCGATACCAACTCCACTCTAGGGGATTCAACCCTAACCGATATTGTGCCACTACCATTGTCCTTTGTCCGCAACAGGACAGTCAAATTCTTCGTATATGTTTTTCTGGTACCAGGCCTTTAGGGAGACCACCCGTATAGTTCGCTGGAAGCGAAGCTATTTCACGATTCGCGCAACAGCGAAGTTAACCGTAACCAGGAATACGGCGCTTGCCAGGCGCTCGCGTACTTGTTTCTCACTGAACACTGCGCTATCCGAAAGAAAGGCGCACACTCGTACTCGGGACTGTCGACTCTTTCGCCGCAACAGGCGCCAACGGTAACTGACTTTCGTATCGCTTCTGACTCGCGTTTACTGTCCGCAGACCAGCATCGCTCCCGTATAGGGGGCTTAAAAATTAGCTAAGGGATACACAACTTCCTTAACTAAATTAACTTATGACTTATGGAACCGGGACACGCTGCGTAAATTACAGGGAGCTGTTAGGGCAGCTACGTTTAACCCCAACTTTGCGACTACGAATTCCTCGACCGGGCGGGGAAAACCGTAGTTTCGGCGAAGTAAAGCTTGTCGAGCCTTCACCGTTTGATCCACCAAGGATATTCACTCACAGACGTTACAGACACGATCGTCTCGGTGCGCTGAGCCGAACGACACCGAGATCGACTAGATCGGACAAGAGCTGACGAAGATATGTAATACAAGGGAAATACGCGGGCGACGGCCAATGGATCGCTTTCCGAAGCCCTTCCCAAGGAACAGGTAACACACTTACACGTATACAAGATAGAACTCGGCGTGACGTTCAATCTGACACCAACTTTTCGTTAATCGTACAACAACTCACAAAGTTACACTCACTCGACCAACCGTGGCCGGTATCTACCTTGGACTTCAACCAACGCTGATCAACGGCGGCTGATATAGCCAAGCGATCGTATCAACGGCTCTGCTACTAGCCGATTCAAAGACCAGAGGTGAAAGAAAAGATATTCGGTAGTCAAAGAATATCGCAATACACTCGCAGACCTAGGGCACTGCGCGTTGCCCACACAGACCTGTCGGCTGCGGCCACTCGCTTGGTCGCGGCGCCGCGTAACCGAACTCTACGGGAAAGGATCGGGGGAAACTCTTCGCGAGCTCCTACCGTCGAAACCCTTCCAGATATCGCTTAACTCTTATCCGACTGACTTGTCCCACTCAAAGAGACGCACAATCTGACACCAAGATTGCAAGGATCGGGTAACAATTGACAAGGTTTTCCGGTAACCTTCGACCTCTCTCGCGGTCGCTCGGTCTTGCGTTGCTGGCCTGTACTCGCTAGGCGAAGGCCGAGGGAAAACAAGTTTGCGCGCTTCTACCGTTGAAGCCGTAACCGTCACTGACTAACTTTTCACAGGTAAAGTATTCTCCTCGTCGAGACGAACAATAGGACACCAAGATTGAACGAATCGGACGACAGATGGCAAAGCCGCTGAAAGCGCGGCCGGTCTTCGCGGCCTGGGCGGAAGACTGGAGAAATCGGCTAAGTCCCTTTCACGCGCGAGGCGCTCTCTCTCTAGACTATACCGGAGAAACCGTAACAGCTACAGACAAACCTCCCACAGGGCAAGTCTTCTACTCGTCGAGATGAACCAGATTGTCGCTTAGTTCAAAACGATCCGATCACAGGATACAAAGTTATTTACGCTCGCACTTTAGTTGGCGGTCGTCACTGTAACAAGGCAAATGGCTACCTTAAGAGAGTCATAGATACTCCCGCGGGTCACCGGACAGATTCACTAATTCGGCTCTAACTCTCGAACGGGACGAGCTAGACCGGTTTTCTCGACACTTTCACGGGCAAATCGTATGCACTGCACGATCCGATGCAGGTTTCAAGACGATCAGGTAAGTTTCCACCGAGTACGGTACTCACGGACACTAGGACTCGACGTCGATGCCCCGTCAGGCGCAGCACCGACCTCCGACCGAAGAGTCCAAGTACGGCAAATGATGATCCCACGACGATCGCAGAGGTCACCAACCGCCGCCGTGCACAGTTATAAGATGTACCACAGCTTCAGATACCAGGAAACAAGGATTCAGAATTATCGAGGCCTTACCGCTTATCTACGGTTGCGCGCTCGCCTTGGCCGGCCGTGCGGATTAACCGACGCGGGCCGCCGAGGGAAAACCTTCTTTCTTTTACGCTGCAAGCACTCAGCGGGTCTGATTTCACACGGCACTGTAGGCCAGGAGACGTTTACAAGTCAAACGGGACGAGCCACCACCAACTCTCCCTGACGCGGTCGTAGCGCGGCGATGCCCAGTCGGCCGTCGCTAGATCGTCAATACACGTAACGTACAACCTCCGCGGGTGCGGATTCGCTTCGGATACAATATTTCTCGTCAAATTCACCAGAAAACGTTTGGACACCAACAAACCAACGTAGCAATGTCAATTCAACGTGCCAAGATTGCGTGGAGAGCAATGAAACGAACAGAGTTAATATTCATTGCCCATAGAGTGATCGCCATCACTCTACACTAGTAGCAGAACACCGTGTGGCAGGCTTTATTCCACCGGAATGTCACTGTTTAAACGCGATTTTTCAGCATGTGAAAAATCTTGGATAATTCGCCAAAAATCCATTTGTTGTCGGATCGTCACCGGGTTTCTTTCTATCGCTTCCCAAACGACTTCTACGTCATCTACGCCCTAAATTAAGATTATTGGACGGCCAGAAAATTATTTATTCTACGGGTGCTAAAATACCTAAGAGCGTTCCATAGCGATTTGGCTATAATTGCCTCATCTTCGCTCTCGCCTGCCTCCAGCTGTGTTCCACAGGCATTAACTAACGGTCGCGCTCTAATAGCGTAGTGGTCGCGCTCTAATAGCGCATATTTTCGTAGCGCATTTCTGCTAGGGGAAATTACGCCTTACCTATAATTGACTCTAACTACACGGTTGGGCTGCTTTAGGAGCGTCACCGTGGCTCCTGCCTGTCTCCAGCTTCAGTTTGACAAGGCAGCCGGTCGGAGTTTATCGTCTTGTGGCTGAAACGCCACACTCTCCACCTCTCCGGCTGATGCGGAGCATCGGGGTCAACTACTCTACAATCTCTTCACGAGATATTTACCCTCCCGTCCCCGGGACTTATCTACCTAGATTTAAGCCCCTCGGAGGAAAACACTAACACGCTGTCCTCCGATCAAGACAACAGTCACATACAAGTACATAACAATTCCAGCAAAGTTTCAATGTTATGCAATGTATCAATTCTAGGCGTCATTCGATACGTAGATCCGCCTTCGTCTTCCGATCCTCACCGAGATCTCTCGTACTCTAGCCGATCCAGCTCCAGTTCCTCGGCTTCACCTACGACGCAAAACAGTCACACAAGTAATCTCTCACGCAGGGCCCTAACTTAAGGAGTTTGTCCAACACCAGAAGTCGAGTTCCCTTAAATTACTTATACCAGCTCCACCAAGGAGTCCACCCTTAACGGTACTACAGTTCTCTCTCACCGGTAGGTTCTGCGCTACCAACCGTCTGGCTCGCCCAAATCTATGTGATCAAGGCGCTGTCGAGACGCCGAGATCAGAAGTGGGGCCATGTTTACCAACGTTCACTACCACCAACTTCTACGCGACCAAGGCGCTGCGAGCCGCCAGAGTCAGAAGTGGGGTATCCTTTCACTCACGTCGTTTCAACGACTCTTCCTCTCGCGGTAGGGTCTGCACTACCAAATTTCTTCGACCACCAACTCTATCGACTAAGGTGCTGCGAGCCACCAGAGTCAGAAGTGGGGTACTCTTCACACACACGTTCACCGTCAGGTCCACCTCGTTCCCCACACTTCTACGCGGTCAGAGCGTTGACGAGACGCCGAGACCAGAAGTGGAGTACTCCGTTTTCACCGTCAATTCCTTTTTCCGTTCCCCTCATCTCTGCGCGGTCCGGGCGCCGTTGAGACGTCCAGACCAGAAATGGGGTACTCCATTCTCTGTCATTTCTCTCGTCTTCCGCACATCCAGGCAGTCAAGGCGCTAGAGAGCCGCCAGGACTAGAAGTGGGGTAGATACGGCCTTTAGCCAACACAGGCTGTCACATGGCAACTCTCGTGCTCCCTCACATCTGCAGATCAGGGCGCTGTCGAGCCGCCAAGTCCAGAAGTGGGATTTATAGTAACTTAAAACGATACATGCAGTTGCACGCGTTTAGGACCTAATACAAATACATAGGCCAACCAAAACGTTCAAGGACCGAACCTACGACAGCAACAGTTTGTCCGTTCCAGCAGCTTCCCTTGTGTCCCCGGAACCACAGGTCAATTGAAACGCTCCCTAGCACAGTGGCGTTTCATAAGTACGGATTCATCAAAAGAAATATAACTATTGTCGACCCGACAATTTTAGTAATCTTCGCATTAAGCGAACCATCGACCTTTGTCCACAGTATCTTTCCGTGCCGTTCATCGATGCTACGCACCGGCTTCAGGATCAGAGATTTTCACTCGCGACAGAAACATCCTCACCCTAAGCACGATTAGCGAGCAAGGAACCGTAAAGACAGTTGTAGAGTGGCACCACTAAAACGCTTACCCGGGTACACGGACGATTACTCCAATCCGTTACCTCACGAGAATCCGCAACCAAGCACTGACTGGCATTTACGGCGCAAGACCTCAACACACAGGAAAGCTTGACTTAAGACCCCGCCCGACGTTACCTACGTCCGTCAGCTAGGCAGGTGCAAGACAATCCCAACTACTACCGGACATTCTCCCCCAGCACTACCTGGTGCGAGAATTCCACGCCACTCTACTGGTAGCTAGCCTCGCCTCCTAGACTACCAACCTTAGGAGCCCCTCTGTCTCGAGACCTAGGCTCCACCTAACCCGTAGGCCAGGGGACCTTAAGAAGAGAAAAGTCGCCACACTATCTCTTCACCTGGGATGTCCGTCCATCCCATCACCTACCATTAAAAGAAACAGGTGATCAAAACGCAAAGTGACTCAGGCTTAGAGTCTTCAGGCAAACTGCACTGAACGTCCCACCGTGATCAGCGGTCAGCGGATTCAAACGAACTCAACTAAACTTCACCAGTCTCAGGAAACCATCGCCATTACGCGAATACAGGAAACGCAGGTCGCGTTCCCAATACGAAGCGGTACCGCTGTAACGCTAACCCAACCAGAGTCATCAAAAGGAAACCAAAAGCACTGTTCACCGACAGAAGTCGAAACTCACCGCAATCAAGCGGCTAAGAGACCCAGTTCGCGTCTCTCGCGTCTCCTGGCACCCCTCTGTACCACTGAGACGTCTTACAAAAGAAAACTCGTCAAATGGAAACTGAAATCTGTCTCAACCCCTGCCAAAAGCATCGCCATTACGCGACGTTACTCACCGCTAGCCCAGACGCTAGTCTAGCCGGCAAGCACGTCGGTTTGCGCGCCGACGGGGACTTTCGACGCTGTCCTCACCAGGCGCGGGGGACTCCGCGGGGATTGCACTGGATCCCACCAACTCGGTGTCTCCGGGAAAAGGGCCAGCGTCCACGGGGGACTCCTCAACCTCTTCCGACAACCAGCTGCGCGGGTGATCACCGTAGAATCGCTTTAGCTTATCCACGTGAACTACCATCGCCAGCGATCTCACACTCCTCTGTATTCGATACAGGACCGGGTTCAAGACTTGTGTGACTAGGAACGGACCAGTGTAGACTCGCGTCCACTTGATCTTCCTGCCACACCGTAACCGTGGGTAGTAGTAATACACCCAGTCTCCCACAGAGAACTGGCTCGGCTTGACCCGCAGGTCGTAAGCCTTCTTTCTACGATCAGCTATCCTCCCCAGCTGCTCTCTCACCAGCTGGTAGGCGACTTCCATAGTCTCCTGTTGCTTCGCGACATATTCCTCCACCTCTACCTCAGACGGTCGATCACAGTCTACCAATTGGGCAAGAATCAAATCCAACGGAGTATGGTTCTCACGACCAAGGAACAGAAAATTCGGCGTTCGCTGAGTGGCATCATGTTCAGTCGAGCGATAAGCGGCCATCACGTAGGGAAGATGGACGTCCCAATCTCGCTGCCGTACAGACACAACTTTCCCAAGCAACGAATTCAAAGTCCGATGGAAACGTTCGATCATACCGTTTCCGGACGGATGGTACGGAGTCGTCCGCACCTTGTCAATCTCCATCCGTTTACACAGTTCCTGGAACAACGCCGATTCAAAGCACGAGCCCTGGTCAGTCAGAATCTGACGCGGCATCCCGAAGCGTGAAAAGACGTGCACCATAAGAGTCTCTGCTACCGTAGCAGCTTCTTGGTTTCTTATGGGCAGAGCCTCGGCCCATCTCGAAAAGTAATCGATCGCTGTCAAAATGTACTTGTGGCCCTTATTCGACACAGGATGAGGTCCGGTAATATCAATTCCGAAACGCTCCATAGGTTCACCGATCACGGGACATTGCAGAAGACCTTGTCTCGGAGGCTTCTCTCTTCGATACCGGGCACAGTTATCACAACGCTGACACCAACGTCGTACATCATTCTTCCAACTCGGCCAATACGCTCTCCGTTTCAACTTTTCTAAGCTCTTTCGCACACCGAAATGCCCACCAGCAAAGCTACCGTGCGTTACCTTAAACATCTCATGCCGAAGCATGAATGGTACAACCAGCTGGTATCTCTCGGTCTCACCGGTACTCCCTTTTAACCATTTTCGAAACAGGACACCCTGGCGAACTTCCAACAGTTCCCATTGACTCAGCACTGTCTTCGTTTCTTCGCTCAGCGCCGCCGCCTCCAGTTCCGTGGGCTGACGACCTGACTCCTTCCAAGCTAGGACCGGACCAATCTTTCGGTCGGCTAGCTGCTCCTTTCGTAACGACTCCTTTGTCCAACCGAAATCCTGACCCACGACTTCGACAGGCGCGACCGCAACAGGCTTTGCCTCGGCGACGGGACAGATCCACGCTGCGCTCTCTTCCGCAACGTCTTCCTCTTCAGGTCCTGCTCCCATGGGACCTCTGGACATCGCGTCCGCGTTACCGTGCTTTGTACCAGCCCGATGAACAATCTCGAAGTCAAACTCCTCAATCGTTTCAAGCCAACGGGCCTGTTGCCCAATGGGTTCGGGGGTTCTCCGTAGCCATTGCAACGCAGAATGGTCTGTTCGCAGACAGAATTTCTTTCCAAGCAAGTACTGGCGGAACTCTTTCAAAAAGTAGATCACGGCCAGTAACTCGCGGCGTGTAACGTTGTAGTTTCGCTCAGCCGTAGACAGTAACCGACTGGCGTAACAGATAACCCTTTCTTCACCCTCCTGTACCTGAGATAAGACCGCGCCTATCGCGTAGGCCGACGCATCCGTATCTAGGACATACTGACCTTCGTCTTCAGGTAACGCTAGAATTGGAGACGACACCAATCTCCGCTTCAATTCCACGAATGCGTTCTGGCACTCTTCAGACCATCGGAACGGGACATTCTTTCGAGTTAGCACGTGCAAAGGCTGCGCTACTACCGCAAAGTCATGAATGAATCGACGATAATAGGAGCACAACCCGATGAAGGATCGTACTTCACGCAGGTTTCTCGGAACAGTCCAGTCTTCGACTGCCCTGATTTTACTTGGGTCCGTCGCGACACCTTCCTCACTGAGGATATGACCAAGGAACAGTACCTCTTGCTGCATCAAGTGGCACTTAGACGGTTTCAGTTTAAGATTGTATTCCTGCAACCTCTTAAACACCATCTCTAAACGTTTCATGTGAGTTTCGACGTCACGGGAAAACACGATGATATCGTCTAGGTAGACCAAACAGATATCGTAATTGAGACCAGTCAACACCAGGTTCATGAGTCGACAAAACGAGGCGGGACTGTTACAGAGACCGAAGGGCAGAACCTTGAATTGGAAACTACCCCTTCTCGTAATAAACCCTGTCTTATGCTTATCTCGCGGGTGCAAGGCCATCTGGTGATAACCTGCCCTGAGATCGAACGTGCTGTACCAACGGGCGCCACCGAGAGTATCCAGACTTTCGCGGATCAACGGCAACGGGTGCGCGTCTTTCCGGGTCTTCAAATTCAACTGGCGGTAGTCGATGCAAAAGCGCATACTCCCGTCCTTTTTCTTCACCATTACCACGTTCGACGCCCACTCCGACATGGAGGGCTCGATAATCCCTTGAGTCAACATGTCTTCTACCTGCCGATCAATTTCAGGTATCATCGCAAGGGGCTGTCGTCTCAGTGTCTGACGAACAGGCCTCTCCTGCTGTGTATCTATCTCGTGCTGGATAACAGCCGTGTAACCAAGATCCTTTTCGCCCAGCGAAAACGTGGACCGATATCTCAAGATGAGCTCACGCAACCGAACTCTTTCTTCTACCGTCACTGTGTCAGGAACCTCTTCCCATAGTCGCTTCAAGACTGTCTCGGCCTCCGTGTCGACCGACTGACTAGCCGTCATACACACTCTTGCCGGCGGTCGCCCCTGGTGGCGCGACGCTTCCAGAGACGAGCTGGTGCTACCGAGTAACTCCACTCGCTCCAACCGACATTCGGTTCCGCTACCAACCAACACATCGTTGTCACCAACATTCACCATTCGAATGTACACCGTCGACTCTTTGCCTGTCACTAGAGTTCGACCAATCACCAAGCCTCTGGACACTTCAGTAGGCGTAGTCGTCCAAGCTTCCGTATCAGCTTGCAAATGGGGATACACCACAAACATCGGGACGTTCAATTCACATCTAGCCGGAACCATGATGTCGCTCTGTACGATAACCCTACGACACATAAGTTCGGTAGACAACTCTTTTAGCGGGATCTTTCTGTCGCCCAAAAAGACGCAACGACCAGAAAAGTCCCATCGAGCCTGATTCACCTCTAGCCATGACAATCCCAAGATGACCTCAGTCACTTGGTCCGTAACCAGACAAGGCAAGGCATACCATTGCTTACCAATACCAAGTCTCAACGTAGCTTCACCGTCTACTCGTATTTCGCTACCGTTCGCAGCCAGTAACCGCTGACTGGACGACGTCACTTTACCAGGAGACACAAACGACCGTGGAACCAGGGACAATTCACTACCAGAGTCAAGAAGACAGTTTCGACGTGTCCCCTCCAGGCGGGCAACAACGTAAGCCATTCGGCTACCTCGCACCATACGATTCTGCGACTGCTCATGCACCGGCTCATTCTTCACAGGCTCCGGGCCTTTCGTGTCCTCTCTTCGCTCAGGCGCAGGCTGCGGGCAATCTCTGACCACATGCCCTTTACGTCGACACCGGAAACATTCAATCTCTGAGTTTTGCCAGCGGTCCGGCTGAACGTCGCGACGTTGAAACGCCGGCCGCTCGCCTCGCCACGGCCCATCCGGTGCCCTACCCGGATTATTCCACCTCTCGTACTGCATTGGTTTTCCTGTCTGTACTCCAGAATCCTGTCTCATGTTCATCCGACCCAGTTCTCTTGTCAGATTTTCTAACTTCCGCTCGAGGTCCTCCACGCGCCGATTCTGCTGTTCACTCGTCGCTGGGGCCTCTTTCGTCGTCTTCACCCTGCCATGTCTCCGGTCGACCTCCACTCCAGACGTGGCCGGACGACCGTACGCTTCTAACCGGACTGCGTGTTTATAAGCCGACTCTAGGTTAACGGGTTCTCGTTCCCTCACCTTCTGAGCCAACTCCTGGTTCAACAACGCATCGATAAACGCGTCGCAAGCGACCGTTTCGACAACTTCATTGGTTGGTCCTGGGTAGGCTAAGACCATCAAGCGTCTTACCTCCTGCACAACAGCACTCAACGTCTCACCGGGGCTCTGTTTATAAGCCCGAAGCTTCACACGATACAACCTTGTCTGCTCTTCGGAACCGTACCGGGCCTTAAGCTCTTCAACAAGGGATTGCCACGTAACATCCTTCTGGGCACCCATGTCCCATAACAACTGCGAAGCTGGTCCTGTCAACGCGCACATGAGCTGATCAGCCCTCTCCTGATCACTCCAGTTGTTGCACCGTGCACACACCTCAAACTTAGCCAGAAAGGCAGCGATGGCTGTCTTCCCATCGTATTTCTCTAACTTTATGCGAATTCCACGATCAGCCGCTGTTGTGCTTTTCTTGCCATCAACAGGCAACCGTCGTACTCCAACCCTGCGATGACCTCGTCGCGGGCGATCACTGTCGTCACCGGAGTCGTCGTCATCTCCTGAACTCGGACTCCCGCGATGGCCGCTGGGTTTGCTCCTCCCAAGCGCCGTCGCTTTCTTGCACGTTCGACCAGAAGGCCTAATCGGTGAACTGTCTTCTTCACTCGACGGCTCCTTCTCAGACTTCTTGGTTAGCCTTGCCGACCGACGCGGTCTCCGCTCCACTGCTTCACGAACGGGGCGACCAAATTCTCGTACCGCTTTACCCTTAGGCACCAGCGCGGCTGCCTTTTTGTTACCATCTACGTCATCAAATCTCAACGTACGCGGACGTTCACCCGCCTTGTAAGCTTGCCGGCTCACATTTTTCCTGTCAGGCGTCATCTTCCGATAATTAATATCAGCTTCGGTAGATGCATCGTCTGACGACATTATCCGTGCCCTGGCTTTCGCCGGTCTCGGAGCCACACTCGGTAATTCACGGTATTCCGTTTCAACGTTCGGCCGTACTTCCATAGGAACCGTAGAGTCACGAACCCGTTCAGGTTTTCTCGTAACCTCTTGTTCACGGTAACTTTCTGTCAAGCGTCGGACCTCCGGCGGTCCTTGCACGCGAGACCATACTTCCATCGGCACCGTCTCTCTACGGGCCTCTCGATGCTCGGGGTAACTCTCTGCTCTCGACAGCTGCACTCGCATCGAATCATTTTCTCGTGCCACCGGCACTGGCCGTTCCTCAAACTTCCTCATTATCCACGCCATACCTTGTCGTAAGGCTAGCAGCTCCGCTTTCACATCAATGTCTTCCGCGTCTCTCCGTCGAGACCGAAATTCACCACCCGCTTCACCCACAGCTGAAGCACGTTCGCTTGCCTCCGAGCGCTGTACTCGAGGACTACGACTCGCTCTCGGGTCACGAACCAAATTTTCATCAGACACAACGGGGGACGGTAACTGTATCGTTTCACGTACGTAACCAGAAGTAACTGTGTTTTGTAATAATCTCGGTCGACTTCCGCCGCCGATTTCAGGAACAGATCGTAGCCAGTTCTCAACTCCAGACGTTGCAGAACGTGGACCTCTACCAACAGATTCAGACGGACCAACTCCATCCAATGTTATCAAGTCACCAGTCGAGACTTGAGGCCGAACCTTTGGACGAGCACCAAAATAGTCAACAGGCCGGTAGTCAAGACGCCCAAAATCGCGATAGGCATCTCTCTCAGCCTCCGAATCACCTTCAATCCGACCAGACTCAGCCGCAGGTACCCTTTCAGAAGTGTTTGCAAAGACCCCACTTCTGGTACCACTGTGGCGCTCGTCGTCGGTCCGCTCGCGGGCAACACGGTGCCTTGCCTCGTAATCTGACCCATCGGTCATATCCTCTACTCGCATCTGTACCACTGGAGAAGAACGTCTCGGCAAAGAGGCTCGGAACAAGGTGTATAGCTCTGTAGCGTCGGATCCTGATGCTGCCCCGCCCGCGGTCACCTTGGGGGTAACATCCCGAGCTCCAGGATGGCCAATCCTCGAAACAGGGTTCACTCTTCGGGCAGAGGTCCCTCGCTTAGAGCTCCTTTTCGCGGCTGCCAACTTCGCTTTCTCCTCCGCATGCACTGTGTTCTTTCGCACCATGTTACAGCGAGTTGCCGACGCGCCGTCACTTCTAACAGGTAATACCTGACGCTGCCATGAGGCCGGCCATAGGAGGCGATACCAACTCCACTCTAGGGGATTCAACCCTAACCGATATTGTGCCACTACCATTGTCCTTTGTCCGCAACAGGACAGTCAAATTCTTCGTATATGTTTTTCTGGTACCAGGCCTTTAGGGAGACCACCCGTATAGTTCGCTGGAAGCGAAGCTATTTCACGATTCGCGCAACAGCGAAGTTAACCGTAACCAGGAATACGGCGCTTGCCAGGCGCTCGCGTACTTGTTTCTCACTGAACACTGCGCTATCCGAAAGAAAGGCGCACACTCGTACTCGGGACTGTCGACTCTTTCGCCGCAACAGGCGCCAACGGTAACTGACTTTCGTATCGCTTCTGACTCGCGTTTACTGTCCGCAGACCAGCATCGCTCCCGTATAGGGGGCTTAAAAATTAGCTAAGGGATACACAACTTCCTTAACTAAATTAACTTATGACTTATGGAACCGGGACACGCTGCGTAAATTACAGGGAGCTGTTAGGGCAGCTACGTTTAACCCCAACTTTGCGACTACGAATTCCTCGACCGGGCGGGGAAAACCGTAGTTTCGGCGAAGTAAAGCTTGTCGAGCCTTCACCGTTTGATCCACCAAGGATATTCACTCACAGACGTTACAGACACGATCGTCTCGGTGCGCTGAGCCGAACGACACCGAGATCGACTAGATCGGACAAGAGCTGACGAAGATATGTAATACAAGGGAAATACGCGGGCGACGGCCAATGGATCGCTTTCCGAAGCCCTTCCCAAGGAACAGGTAACACACTTACACGTATACAAGATAGAACTCGGCGTGACGTTCAATCTGACACCAACTTTTCGTTAATCGTACAACAACTCACAAAGTTACACTCACTCGACCAACCGTGGCCGGTATCTACCTTGGACTTCAACCAACGCTGATCAACGGCGGCTGATATAGCCAAGCGATCGTATCAACGGCTCTGCTACTAGCCGATTCAAAGACCAGAGGTGAAAGAAAAGATATTCGGTAGTCAAAGAATATCGCAATACACTCGCAGACCTAGGGCACTGCGCGTTGCCCACACAGACCTGTCGGCTGCGGCCACTCGCTTGGTCGCGGCGCCGCGTAACCGAACTCTACGGGAAAGGATCGGGGGAAACTCTTCGCGAGCTCCTACCGTCGAAACCCTTCCAGATATCGCTTAACTCTTATCCGACTGACTTGTCCCACTCAAAGAGACGCACAATCTGACACCAAGATTGCAAGGATCGGGTAACAATTGACAAGGTTTTCCGGTAACCTTCGACCTCTCTCGCGGTCGCTCGGTCTTGCGTTGCTGGCCTGTACTCGCTAGGCGAAGGCCGAGGGAAAACAAGTTTGCGCGCTTCTACCGTTGAAGCCGTAACCGTCACTGACTAACTTTTCACAGGTAAAGTATTCTCCTCGTCGAGACGAACAATAGGACACCAAGATTGAACGAATCGGACGACAGATGGCAAAGCCGCTGAAAGCGCGGCCGGTCTTCGCGGCCTGGGCGGAAGACTGGAGAAATCGGCTAAGTCCCTTTCACGCGCGAGGCGCTCTCTCTCTAGACTATACCGGAGAAACCGTAACAGCTACAGACAAACCTCCCACAGGGCAAGTCTTCTACTCGTCGAGATGAACCAGATTGTCGCTTAGTTCAAAACGATCCGATCACAGGATACAAAGTTATTTACGCTCGCACTTTAGTTGGCGGTCGTCACTGTAACAAGGCAAATGGCTACCTTAAGAGAGTCATAGATACTCCCGCGGGTCACCGGACAGATTCACTAATTCGGCTCTAACTCTCGAACGGGACGAGCTAGACCGGTTTTCTCGACACTTTCACGGGCAAATCGTATGCACTGCACGATCCGATGCAGGTTTCAAGACGATCAGGTAAGTTTCCACCGAGTACGGTACTCACGGACACTAGGACTCGACGTCGATGCCCCGTCAGGCGCAGCACCGACCTCCGACCGAAGAGTCCAAGTACGGCAAATGATGATCCCACGACGATCGCAGAGGTCACCAACCGCCGCCGTGCACAGTTATAAGATGTACCACAGCTTCAGATACCAGGAAACAAGGATTCAGAATTATCGAGGCCTTACCGCTTATCTACGGTTGCGCGCTCGCCTTGGCCGGCCGTGCGGATTAACCGACGCGGGCCGCCGAGGGAAAACCTTCTTTCTTTTACGCTGCAAGCACTCAGCGGGTCTGATTTCACACGGCACTGTAGGCCAGGAGACGTTTACAAGTCAAACGGGACGAGCCACCACCAACTCTCCCTGACGCGGTCGTAGCGCGGCGATGCCCAGTCGGCCGTCGCTAGATCGTCAATACACGTAACGTACAACCTCCGCGGGTGCGGATTCGCTTCGGATACAATATTTCTCGTCAAATTCACCAGAAAACGTTTGGACACCAACAAACCAACGTAGCAATGTCAATTCAACGTGCCAAGATTGCGTGGAGAGCAATGAAACGAACAGAGTTAATATTCATTGCCCATAGAGTGATCGCCATCACTCTACACTAGTAGCAGAACACCGTGTGGCAGGCTTTATTCCACCGGAATGTCACTGTTTAAACGCGATTTTTCAGCATGTGAAAAATCTTGGATAATTCGCCAAAAATCCATTTGTTGTCGGATCGTCACCGGGTTTCTTTCTATCGCTTCCCAAACGACTTCTACGTCATCTACGCCCTAAATTAAGATTATTGGACGGCCAGAAAATTATTTATTCTACGGGTGCTAAAATACCTAAGAGCGTTCCATAGCGATTTGGCTATAATTGCCTCATCTTCGCTCTCGCCTGCCTCCAGCTGTGTTCCACAGGCATTAACTAACGGTCGCGCTCTAATAGCGTAGTGGTCGCGCTCTAATAGCGCATATTTTCGTAGCGCATTTCTGCTAGGGGAAATTACGCCTTACCTATAATTGACTCTAACTACACGGTTGGGCTGCTTTAGGAGCGTCACCGTGGCTCCTGCCTGTCTCCAGCTTCAGTTTGACAAGGCAGCCGGTCGGAGTTTATCGTCTTGTGGCTGAAACGCCACAGTAGTAGTAGTAGTAGTAGTAGTAGTTGTAGTAGTAGTAGTAGTAGTAGTAGTAGTAGTAGTAGTAGTAGTAGTAGTAGTAGTAGTAGTAGTAGTAGTAGTAGTAGTAGTAGTAGTAGTAGTAGTAGTAGTAGTAGTAGTAGTAGTAGTAGTAGTAGTAGTAGTAGTAGTAGTAGTAGTAGTAGTAGTAGTAGTAGTAGTAGTAGTAGTAGTAGTAGTAGTAGTAGTAGTAGTAGTAGTAGTAGTAGTAGTAGTAGTAGTAGTAGTAGTAGTAGTAGTAGTAGTAGTAGTAGTAGTAGTAGTAGTAGTAGTAGTAGTAAAGGCGGTGGTGGTGGTTGTGGTGGTGGTGATGGTAGTAGCAGCTACTACTTCTGTCACGACTATTACTATTATTACTATAATTTATTCTAATTTTTTTCTAATTGATGGTCTTGTGAAAGACAGTCGATTGTGCTTTGGTCTTACATGAATTCTGGTGTGTGGTCTGGTTTTTCCAATCGTTCTCCTCTTAGAAGGAATCTTTTGATATCATAAGTGTCAACATTAGAGTATGGTCTTCTTCCACGAGTGAACAGCTCCCACATCAATACTCCAAACGACCACTAATAGCAAAATCATTCAAATGCACAAATATTCATTCAATGATCTAAATCTAATGGGAATGAGTTTAGAGACCAGCTGCCAATGTCTAGCGTCGCGGAGTAACTTGCAACGTGCTACTAACACTATAATTGAATTTTTGGCGTCGAGTCTGTAGTAGCTGTGTAGTTAGCTTAATCCAATCTGATGGACAGTCTCTCTCTCTCTCTCTCTCTCTCTCTCTCTCTCTCTCTCTCTCTCTCTCTCTCTCTCTCTCTCTCTCTCTCTCTCTCTCTCTCTCTCTCTCTCTCTCTCTCTCTCTCTCTCTCTCTCTCTCTCTCTCTCTCTCTCTCTCTCTCTCTCTCTCTCTCTCTCTCTCTCTCTCTCTCTCTCTCTCTCTTGTCACATGTTTAACGACACTGCCATATTAAAGATGATTAATGTCGCCCTCCTCCTTTATCCATGCTTGGGACTGACACTGGCAGATAACAACCAATGGCGGTGCAACAGAACACGGAATTCACTGCCTGAATGACATCGAAATTTCTACTGGTCATGATTCCTCACTCTGATCTTCAAGGCTCAGCGGGGTTTTGCCCCAAATATCTGACCGACGTTATACTAAGGCCTCACTCAGCTTCCTCCAACCGTCCACTTCGTTCATCCAACAAACTTGACCCTTGCTGCCTCCTCGTAGAACTGCTATGGCTCAGTCTCGATCATTTGCCACAATTGATCCTTCTTTTTGTAATGAGCTTTCACCTTGCGTTCGCTCTATACACTTTATGTGGCAGTCTCTCTTCTTCATTCTCTCATCTTAAAACCTGCCTCTTCGGGTGCGGTTTTTGTGCTCTATTAGCGCCTCTGAACGGTTCATCCTACTAGAGGCGCTTTGTAGATGATTAGATACAATACAAAAAAATCTACAATTATGAATTTAATCAGTTGCTCGTGTGAAGTTTGAACTGGTTAAGCGTCAGGAATATATACAAAGGCTAGGCTACATAATAAATTTGCATAGGCTATAGCCTATGCCTAAAATTACCCAGCCTGGTCCCTATGGCCGGGCCCCGGGGTATTTGCCCCATGTTCCCGGGTGTGGGTGCAAGAACAGAGATGGCTATGTGTGCACGACGTCAATTATTCCGGGTTTATTTTTTCGGGCAAAAGTAAAAATTTTGCCCCCCACTGCTGAAATGTCCCCTACGCCTATGCCTGGTAGCTTATCATTTAAATAGGTGTTGAACTTGTAGTGGAGGAATCGTGGTCCGTCGGAAAATGAGTCAGCAACATGACTCGCTCAAATTTCCTCCGAGAGCTCTGCTGTCTCACGTCGGGTATCGAAGGACATCGACCCCTATACTCTTCGGAAAAAGAGAATTTCTTTGTTGCCTTTGCTCGCAGACCCTGCTGCAATTATTAAGAATCGAGTCTCCTCTGAGGTTGGCCATTGGTCTGCAACGACTACACCATTGGACTCTACCGGTACCCTTCTTCACCAAACTTGAAACTGCTGTTTTTGGACGCGCCTACACTGTCACTCTGGGACTCTACCAGGATCCTTCCTTACTAAACTTAAAACTGTTCTTTTGGGCGCGCTGGAGTCGGGAGAGCCTCTGAGTAGTTTTTTTCTTGAAGAAGCGCTATATAAATGTCCGAATGAATGAACGAATGAGTGGACGAATGAATGAATGAATAATTATAAGGACCAACCACATCACTGCTTTCCGTGAACCTTGCTACACCAGTGAGACATTCGAGAGCCATCCATTTGACGGGCATTGGTCGATTGGCATCCGATGACCTATAGAAGTCGCTCTCGTAGATACCTCGAGCGAGACCAAAGTCGGCAACTTTCACAACGAACTCCTTGTTTATCCTGTTCAATCATGTCAACGAAATTCGTCACGCTTAATACTAAGAATTTAGCCATTGATTGTAGTAGATAATTTGCGGGTTTAACGGGAAAATATGCTCCTGAGTCCTGAGGACACCATTGATCACGTGATTGAGAGTTAAACCCGCATAATGGTCTCATGCTATTCATGCCGCCATCTGTACATTGTACAACATTAGCCTACTCTTAAAATTTGTCTGGCTTGACACATATCGCATGCGGCATACCTTTCAATAGGAATACTATTGGCGTGAACTTCACTGTACCATTTGTAGGCTCGTTGTGATTCATAAAGTAACTACTGCTGCTGTTGCTGCTACTACACTACTAATGTTACTACTACTGCTGCTTCTACAATTGCCACTGCAGCTGCTGCTACTGCTGCTACCGAAGGCCGACGATCATATGAAATTGAATCAGGCAGTGAAAGATTACAACGAAGTTTGAATTGTCTAGTTATATGCCTTTAAACTCAGCGAGTTATCATTTTTAATTCGGTTTGTAGTAAATTTTGCTTTTGTTGCGTGCTCCAGAACAGAGTTTCTTAACCTTTGCCGCACCGGTTAAGAGGCTCTGTGATAATAATTATATCACCAGAATGCTGTGCGCCCTAATGCTGGATAGATTACTCGTATGATGCTGACATTTTTGTCATTTCATTTAACTTATGATTTAATTTCCACCTTTTATTACCAATAAATTAATGTTACTTCGATGTATTATGACGATATTTTATGTCATATTGCCCCTCACAACTCACATGCAATTTCTGGCCGCAAGATCTCGATGAACGAATTTAATTTCCGCCAAGTACGCCATTCCCTCCGCTACTTGTAGACTGTACGACGTCAACTCCAAAACCGACAGCAGCTAAAGAAAATGAAAATAACGATAATTAGGTCTAACAAAACAAATCCCTCGGGATTAAACAATTGTGCTTGGAGATGTTGTTGAATGTTTAGAAAGTCAGGCAACATTAGTGAAAGAGCAACGAAATGTGAAGGCATTGTAGCGCTGAATTCATACATGCTGATGGAAAAGCGCTGGAAGAGAAAGGTGACCTCCCGTGGCTCACTAGAAACGACTGAGAGACAAATTTTCTGATTCAGCGCCGATCAATGAATATTCAGCGCTTTCAACGCAGCCGCCTTCTGCAGCGCTTTTCCCATCGGCGAAGACTAGCCATTCCAAAACATAGCCACCACACCCTAATTTTTAATGAATACTGAGGGATCATTGATGCCTCTGGTTTAAAAATAATAATAGCAGGAGGTCTAATAATAGCACTAATACAACCCTGTGAGGCGCGGTGGTGTAGTGGGTATGTTCGTTGTCTTGCAGCCGGAGGGTTGCAGGTTCAAATCCATCTCAAGTCGCCGCGTATACCTTTGGCAAGTCCTTCACTCGCAATTGCTCATGCGCTTCGGCGTGAAACTCCGATGCAGTGTGTGCTCTTTGTAGTCGGGAGCGCCTCTGAACAAAGAGCCTGAATGGGCGCTATAACAAGTGCACATACATACAAAAATACAAACAAACAACGTATGTAATCTGTTGATAAGTTTCTGACCCTATCCGGTTTCAGCACAAATTCTCGAAGGTCTCCATTTTCCATCAGAGGCAGAACGACGTAGGGAAAGTCATTTTCAATGGCAACTGCGATCAGCGACAGAACATTCGGATGACTGAAGTCCTTCATGATCATCGCCTCCTGAAGGAAACTCAACTTCTCGTGAGGCTCAACTTGGGCGCCTAACGGCGCAAAAGAACATATATTCAAATCAGTTCGACAATGGGATGGCAATATTTGTATTAACTGTAGCAGCAGCAGCAGCAGCAGCAGCAGCAGTAGCAGTAGCAGTAGCAGTAGTAGTAGTAGTAGTAGTAGTAGTAGTAGTAGTAGTAGTAGTAGTAGTAGTAGTAGTAGTAGTAGTAGTAGTAGTAGTAGTAGTAGTAGTAGCAGTAGCAGTAGCAGTAGTAGTAGTTGTTGTACACATGGTGGAGAAAAATTATAATTATGCAGGATGAAGAACAGTTGTTTTCACGATAAAATTCCCTAGGGTTTATATCATTTACATAATTATTATCTAGATTAATAAAGTGGCAGTTAATCTAATTGAGTAGGCTACATCGCAAATGCACTTAGGTGGAACTGTTGCGTCAAGAGTCAGGGTAAACGAGGAACTAATAATTGAGACTTGTAACCGACCGTTCTGAACAATTACTGTTTTGATGGCCACTTCTTGGATTTCGTCGTCCGTTTTGAAGAACAGACCTCTGTAGACTTCTCCAAAATTACCTAAACATCGCATCTTTACAATTAAGTAACTAACCTTATCAATGTAACGACTTATACAGCGCCCCTAAAATTATGAACAAAATTAAGTCACTGAGAAGGAGTAGCTGCGATTTAGGCTAAAATTCGTTTTAGTAGCCCAGTTAATCCTAATGAAGTTTTCGGCAATAATGTTTTCCGCCGTAACTTCTTTCCAGCGCAACTGAATAGTTCGATCAAGATGTTGGTGTATAATTCTGTACAGTTAAGAGACTATGGCGATATCAAGCGATTAATCTAACTGTTAGAATAACAGAGAAAGTTAGTGTTGTAAATAAGCTTATAGACGGCGTTGAAAACAATTGCAATGCATTCAATTGAAGGATTTATAAAGCGCCAATCAAGAGTAATGAAAACAGTGATACAAATATATAGGACATTTCTTATTGTCAAATCATCAACTGTCTTCAAGACGCTCAATCCTTTCATTTTCTGACCGATAAGTGTTGCTCTTCAATCTTGCAATCTAGGCTCCTATAAGCAGTGCCACATTCATTTTCTGGGGCATTCCTAGTGTAGTGGCTATGACCTCCTGAAGTGCATTTGGATAAGCAAAAAAATATTTAGTTTTTCAAACGTGGCTGAATTGCTTTGAGAACAGTCTGCTAAACTTCACAGCTGTGCAAACACTCTGTAGTGTTTGCAAACACTCTGTATTGTTCAAAAAATTTTTATACACAGAATTATTTTAAAAGATCATTACAAGAGCTTGCCTGAACCGATCTGTTCTTCAAATTGCAATCGGGTGAACGGCACAAGGCTTTCTTCCACCTTTACTCTCTGTTCCGGTCTCATGTAATCCAGGATGACAGGATCCCTCTGAGGCTCAGGTGCTAAATAAAAAAAATCAGCAAAACTATCGGAATCGAGATATCAAAGGGTCCTGTGACCCTAATTAATTTTATGGACCCTTGATATCTACTACTCTAAAAAAAACAAATGGAGCAGTACTGTTGTCAAGGCAGTGCCTTTCGATAATTTAACTTTGATCATGTCTATATAAATTAATTTTACTAAAACACAAGATTTGCACTCTGGAATCAGCTATATTCATCGACACATTTTTTCTATCAATACCGGTAACTCAAGAACATCCGTCCGCTGCTTCAAAACTACATTTCTTTATCTGAGTTTTTCGCACTGGGAGCGCCACTGATTGGTGTGCACTGTGAGAGACGTTTTAAAATTTTGCAGATAGGCCTACAATACGTTCCAATGACAGCAGCTAATGTAATGCTAGCTTCAGCCCTTCAAACTCTCTACTCAGAGGCGCTCCCGTCTACAGAGCGGACACTGCATCGGAGTTTCACGCCGAAGCGTGAGCAATTACTAGCGAAGGACTTGCCCAAGGTCCTAACGCTGCGACTTGAGGCGGATTCGAACCTGCAAGGCAGCGAACATACCCACTACACCACCGCACCCCACAGGTGGGCACCATACATATCTGGCTGACGTTATTCTTCTGTTCCACTCAGCTTCACCCCCCTCCCCGTCCACTTCGTTCATCCAACAGTCCTGACATCCCGGTTCCTTGCTCTAGAACTGCTATGTATCATTCTCGATCATTTGCCTCAATTGGTTTTCTCTCTGGAACGAGCCTTCTACTTCTGTTCTGCCTGGCAGTCCCTCTTATTCCTTCTCTCTTCTCACAACCTGTTTCCTCTCGATAACCTTGCGCACTGGGAGCACTTCTGAACGGTTCATTCATCTATAATTGCTTCGTAAATTCCTAAATACAATACGATGAATGTGTAGATACTGAGAAACCAAAGCGTGTTCTAACTTACTGTAATTGATCTCCTGAGTGCGACAATGTACTACTGGACCAGGTGGCGCAGTAGGCGGAGTCTTCTTTGACTTGAAATGCGACCTGCAGATGACGATGATCAATATTACGATTATGAATCCACCGACACCAACCACAAATCCCATAATGAATCCATTTCTGTTTACAGGATTATCAATCCAACTCAGGTAGTACTGGATGTGCCCGACCGTGTAGCTGTAGTATCCTATATAGAGCTGTAATGAAACAGACACAAATCCACGGCACAATGTCGCAAACTGCAATATTTATTTTATTTATTTATTTAGCCATTTCTATAGCGCCCCTTCAAGTTCTCTAATAAGAATCGCTCCGGACTACAGCGTGGACACTGCATCGGAGTTTCACGCCGAAGCGCCCAAGCAATTGCGAGTAAAGGACTTGCTCAAGGTCCCTACGCGGCGATTTGAGGTGGATTCGAACCTCGAACCTTCCGGCTCCAAGGCAACGATGCCACCACTATATACAACCCACCACTGCTAATACTATTACTACTACTACTACTACTACTACTACTACTACTACTACTACTACTACTACTACTACTACTACTACTACTACTACTACTACTACTACTACTACTAGTGGTACTACTACTACTACTACTGCTGCTACTACTACTACGTCTACTACTACTAGTAGTAGTAGGGCCTACTACTACTACTACTACTACTACTACTACTACTACTACTACTACTACTACTACTACTACTACTACTACTACTACCACTACTACTACTAAAACCACTACTACCACTGCCACTACTACTAACCTACTACTACTAAGGTCGGTTAAGATCAGGTCACATTCATTTGGATTAGATTCAAGTACTACTTACGATCGTCGATTTGGCACCATCGAATGATGTAAAACTCGATGGATCTGGTGGATAGAAGGAGATGAGATTGACGTAAATGGTGATGATCTCGCACTGAACGCCTCCTACCATCAATATGTAATCCTTTGCTGTGCTGCCTTCAAGGAACCCGTCACCCTGCCGCACGAACAATCATCACAATTCACAAATGACGTCAAATCGCTGAAGCTAGAATTGCTGGTCTGCCAGTTGGCGAATGTGGTTAAAATAATTTTTTTGAAACAATTCTACGGTGAGCAATAATCAGACCTAAACTGTTAATAAATTGAATCAATTTCGGCATCGCAAGTCCTGTGGTAGATTTGATAGACAGGGCGATATGGTCATTCAGAGTGCAAATTATCAACCGCTACCCTGAATCCCTCCTTCTAAGCTTCTCAAGCGCCTCTCAGGGCACCTGCTTGAATTCAGGTAGGTCTGTAAACCATACTCCTCTCTTTTCATTACTTATTATAGTCGTTACATTTGTTTATGTCCATCTTGTATTCAAACCAATGAATTATTAGTACACTTACATGTGTTACACATTAGTATTCCAAGACAGATTCTAGGAGTAACCTATTGTGGATGGAAAAGAGAACAAACAAGTGGGCATTGGAGGCGACAGGAGTGGAAAGAAGTCTGTTCAACTCGATCAAAAGATGGAAACCTCCTTATTTCGGACACCTGACGAGAAAGAAGGGAGACTGCCTTGAAAAAAGGGATTGTGCAGGTTACAATGCCAGGAGGAAGAATACATGGAGACCGAGGTTGGGATCATGGGATGGATCGCCAACATCTGAACCTAGATGGCATTGTCATTAGATCGGGTGCTGACGGTGACAGAGGACATGAAAAGATGGAAAAAATTTGATTATTTGAAGTGACCAACCCTCGGACCGATGAAAGGTTGAAGACAAGACAAGACACTTAGTAGATATGCTGTAGCTTATACCGTAAATTGAAACGCCCTAACTCCATCGTAAACGTTGTAGATCATATTATCGCCCCATGCGTCAATGGTAGGGTCATTGGTTCTCTCGTAGCTACAATTCTTGTCGGTGAATTGGCAATCCTTATAGTCGCTATATTTGCTGTTATCCATCGATATTGTCAGCGTTGTTCTCTCTTTGGGGAGGCCATCATATTTACTTGTGCCTGGAGCAATGCATTCCAGTGTTGTGCTGTTTATGTGATGGCAATACTAAAACAAAACAATGTACAGCTCAGACTCTTCTACACAGACATGCTACACTATCATATACTCTCGTGACTCTCTTTCAATTATTCCATCAGTTAAAATCCCTAGTAGTATTAATAATAATAACGATAATAATGATTACGATTAGGCTATTATAATATTAATAGAAGTAGTAGTAGACGACTAAGTAGCAGTAGTAGTAGTAGTAGTAGTAGTGGTAGTAGTAGTAGTAGTAGTAGTAGTAATAGTAGTAGTAGTAGTAATAGTAGTAGTAGTAGTAGTAGTAGTAGTAGTAGTAGTAGTAGTAGTAGTAGTAGTAGTAGTAGTAGTAGTAGTAGTAGTAGTGGTAGTGGTAGTGGTAGTGGTAGTGGTATTGGTAGTGGTAGTGGTAGTGGTATTGGTAGTGGTATTGGTAGTGGTAGTGGTAGTAGTAGTAGTAGCAGTAGTAGTAGTAGTAGTAGTAGTAGTAGTAGTAGTAGTAGTAGTAGTAGTAGTAGTAGTAGTAGTAGTAGCAGCAGCAGCAGCAGCAGAGGTAGAGTAGCGGTAGCGGTAGCGGTAGCGGTAGCAGTAGCAGTAGCAGTAGCAGTAGCAGTAGCAGTAGTAGTAGTAGTAGTAGTAGTAGTAGTAGTAGTAGTAGTAGTAGTAGTAGTAGTAGTAGTAGTAGTAGCAGTAGTAGTAGTAGTAGCAGCAGCAGCAGCAGCAGCAGCAGCAGCAGCAGTAGCAGTAGCAGTAGCAGAAGCAGTAGCAGTAGAAGTAGCAGTAGTAGTAGTAGCAATAGCAGTAGCAGTAGTAGTAGTAGTTTCGGTTTAACGATACTACTTCAGTACTTCACCCTGTCAGATTGCGACAAGTGGCGGAGCCGCGGAGTTTGGTTTAAATCAGAGGACTTGCAGTGCCTTATAATAATAACTTGCTGGGGTGCCCGTCGTTGCCCGGGATAAATTGTATATACTCCTTGACCGCTACCGAAAAACAATTAAAATACGGCGTCAATATAGCGCATACATTAATTTAACACAGCGAAATTCTAAGTGAATAATGGGGTACTCGGCGTTGCACGGGAAATTTAGATTTTTCGTCCCCAAACCCAGGTCCACACGTCCCTGCGGGGCGGCTTCTCCGCCCATTTGGGGTTTATAAATGGTAATTTTATGCCCCTAGCTCTGCTTGGATGGTCTGAGTGAACGTTTATCTAAATGCAACGTTTCAGGTCAGTAGTTGCAAAAGTGTGAGCGTGCACAACTGACAAATATATGTACATCCTCTTTTATAGATATAGATTTGAGTAGTTTCTTTGAAACGGCAATCGAATGCTTTCTTAAATGCAATCACAGATATCGTTGGATCAGAAGATGAGATTGGATTACCACAATAGACTTGATTAGATCAAATTAGATTAATTGGATAAGTTTAGATTAGGTGAGACAAGAGAAGATTAGAATGGATGGATTACGATAGTTCGGATTGGGTAGCAGTGGATACTGGATAGGATTAGATTAGATTTAAAAAGTTATAGTGGATTAGAGTATATTAGAATGGATTAGATTGCTCCTGTTGGCGTGGATTAGAATTATTTAGATTACATCATAGTAGATTGGATTAGAATAGAATAGATTGCATTGTATTGTATTTGATTGATTAGTTTAGAGCAGATTCGACTGGATCAGTTTAAATTGGATTTAACTGCGCTTCATAAATTGACAGATCGCTATCTTGTTCATAGTATGGGAGCTGACCGTGTCGTCAGGATCCAGGTAACTGTTTGTGTAGTTGGCGTAGTACGGATCTGCAGTATTACTTCCAATCACAAGCGTAATGAAGGGATAGGCCACCGAATCCAGGTTTTCTCCTGTAACCGTTTGTGGTATTCCACCGCTGAAAAGTCAATTCAACGCATGTTATTCAGAGAAGATTCACTCTTAATTGTCCAAACAACCTCTGAGGTGGATAAGCACTTTGAAAATTTAAAAATCCGTCAGCCCTCGTGGTGCCCATAAAGAACCAAAATTCTCGTTTGGGTCCATCTGCATGTGACCTTTGGAGTTGCTACGTAAATCTTGAGTTGAGAGTATATAAAACTGGGCAAATGTTATAATATAGCCATAGGTGTAGGAATAGACTACACAAATCTATGCTCGGAGACTTTAAAAGCTCGTTTACCAAGAATAGTTCTAGTTTTAAGCATGCCCAAAGGAACAAGTGCGGTTGGGGTATAAAGACTAACTGACAATGGCCCAGGGCTGTTTTTAAGGAATTTTTAGAACTGCACAACCCCTTCTTTCCTGTCCGATCTTCCATTGTAAATAACTCCGAATCGGATGACAATGATTTTTTACTGGTCTTAACCACACAGTAGTGCTTCTACAACTGCACAAATCCGTTTAGAACTGCACATTTTGTGTACAACTGCACGTGATAAAGCCCTGCAATGGCCAGATCAGCTAAGCATTGACTGGATTGGACGAGAGAAACCAGGAATGATCTCAGTTACCAGTCGAAGGATGTTTTGAACACAATACATGTATGTTGACCAATGAAAGCATCAAGAGATGGTAGGCGTAAAACGCAGCTGATGTCAGAAGAAAATAATTAACTGAAAGGAGATGGAGTGCTGAAAATCATCCGTGTAGAGTAATTTATTCTATAAAATAATATACATGTAAAACTACAATTACAATTACGTCCACCATCAGATTGTTATCATATCACGCGTCAAAATTATGTTCAAATTTATAAGTTTTTTAGCTGAGTTGAAAATGACATCATATCCCTCAAGCTATAATCGAAAATTTATGTAGCCTATGTAGAAGCAATCTACAAATTTAATTTAGGCCCTACCAATCGAATTTTTAAGTTACGTATTCATAATATCTATTTAATAGAAGATGCATTAAGTCTCCACACAAGAGCAATCCGGTACATATATGTTTATACATATAGCCTACCTTATGATTGATGTCTTTGGAGAAACGCTGTGGATGATGGGGTCAGGTTTGAACGTGAATTCCCAATTGGCAACAATTAAGGAGACGACACCTTGCGGACGTTCCCAATAGATCCGAGCTGGAACTGACGTAAGCAGATCCGATTCACTTCCGGCTGATGTCTTGGCTTGAAGCAATGTATCGTAACTAAAACGAATTGTAACTGTAATAGTAATCTGACATTTATGCATTATGCTGCGCCAATATCAAGAACAAGTAATCCTATCTGTCTTGGATTGCTTGGATACTTCCATTGGCACTTTAGCCTATGCTGGATATGGAGTTTGCCAGCATTCTGATAGATTCAACAGTTGGAAGAGAGCATTCGCGAATGACAAATCTAGGAATAAAACTGCAGGGAGATGGTTAAAAGGTAGCATGCTGGCACAAGGATCGGAGGGACCCGAAAACAATGGAATCGATGTCTGCTAACCCCATCAGTTTGACTCAGCAATGTTGCAGTTATTATTATTTGAACGCCTACTATGTTCATTATTAGTAATATTACTATTACCGCTACTACTATTAATATTATAGTAACCCTAATCATTATCATCATTTTTACTACTACTATTATTATAATTATAACTCATAATCATAGTTATTAGTTGTAGTAGTATTTTAATCATGATCGTTATTATTATTAATTGCCCTGAGGTAGGCTACTTCATTACCCAGGGACTTAGAGAATATTTTTTTAAAATTATCAACATTATTATTATTATTATTATTATTATTATTTACTATTATTATTATTATTTACTAGTATTACTATTATTATTATTAGCAGTATTGTTATTATTATTATCATCATCATCATTATTATTATTATTATTATTACTTTCGAAGTATTTTGCAGTCGTAGTTTACTCCAAGCGTAACGTTGGTCACATTCCTTAAGTAGTTGCCTTGTGAGAAGAAGACTGTCCCTCCAGACAATGGACCATACGTTGGCTCAGCCAGGGTAGTGTCCGGAATCTGTATATAAAAACACATCGACCACCTTCTAAAATCTCTTCATTCGATTCTCGTCCAGAAAAAGATTTTTGAAACTTAGGCTCATGGTTAAAAAATACAGTGAACTTTGACCAATGACAAAAAGTTAATAATGTCGATATTTTAGAACTGCTAAGGAGCTTCACGTCCGCACTCAAACTGGTTCTGAATTCTACAGAATATTCTAACAATACAGGTGCTTCTGAAGTTAATGATCACCTAAGTTATTTTTTATTGGAACGCATTTGAAACAGCGCTATAGAAGCTAAAACTCTAGAAAAGTGCTATCATTCATCACCCCGAGCTGCACGTACCTTCCCTTGTACCTCATTGAGGTTTCTCCACGACCATAATTATCTTGATCACACTGCATGTGCTTCAACAGTCAATTATCACCTATTTAAATATCTAATGTGTATTTATGTATTAATGTAAATATGTATTTGGATATCGATTTATGTACGTATGTACGTATGTATGTATGTATGTATGTATGTATGTATGTATGTATGTATGTATGTACGTATGTATGTATGACGTACATATGTATGTATGTATGTATGTATGTATGTATGTATGTATATGTATGTATATATGTATGTATGTATGTATGTATGTATGTATGTATGTATGTATGTATGTATGTATGTATGTATGTATGTATGTATGTATGTATGTATGTATGTATGTATGTATGTGTGTGTATGTATGTATGTATGTATGTATGTATGTATGTATGTATGTATGTATGTATGTATGTATGTATGTATGTATGTATTGTGAGTGTTAGCTACCTATTACCCCTCTGGGCTTCCTTACTTGGACTCTCCTTGACTATGTGGGAGTTGAGGGAAGGGCAGGGCCTATTTAAAGGGCTACTACTGTGGGGGCTTGCTTCTTGTCGTGGGTCTACTCTGTGGTGTGTGTTCGACTCCTGTTGAGCGTGGCGTGTGGTTCGTGTTCTACGACGTTTGTCTTCTTCGATTGCCGTCCCACCTCGTTGGTGAACTGGCCTACATCCGTCTTCCTTTGGGCTCCGTTAGCCTGGTGTGTCTTCACGTCAGCTCTGTCGAATCAGCTGTATCGGTCGTACTTCATGTCAGCTTTGGGTAACGTTAACCTACTTCTTGTCAGACTGCTCTGTTATTGAATAAATCGATGTTATTTTACATTACGGACCTGAGTATTACTCATCATCTTCTAGACTAGAGCAAGTGAACCCAACAGATGGGGTCTCTCGGGATTTTTTTCACGATAATTTGAAATTTGCGTCAAAAAAGGGGCGTTGTTTCCGTGAAATTTAGCGAATAGTACGGTGGTAATTCCGTTGGAAAAGTGTTATATGGTGGTTGGCCGTGAAGACAGGTCAATGGTTGTTGTTTTTGGCGAATTAGGTCGGGAAAATTAGTGCGGGAAATTTCGACGTTTTGCGATATTGAGTTTTGCGAGTTTTGTAAATTTGGTCGAGACAGTTTTGAAGTGAGCTGTCGTGGGTGAATTTTTGCGCTGTGCGTTGGTCTGCACGTCGAATAGTCGACAGGGCGTAGAGGTAAAATGGCGTCGTTAGAGGAGGAGTTAATTCCTGAATTTGGGGATGTCAGAGACATACCAAGTGACACACTTCGACTGGTGAGTGAGACATATGGTGAGGATGTGGAGGACGTGTCTAGGTCACAGGTGAGGAGAATGGCTATGAAACCATTGTCACCGAAATTGGGTAGTGCAGCTTGGAAACTTAAGGCACAGGCTAAGAAAGAGGAGGCCGAGTTAGAGCGCTTGCACTTAAAAGAGGACATAGAGTGGGAGAGAGAGAAGGAGCGAATGAGATTCGAGGAGAAGAAAATGCAAATTGAAGCCGAGAGAGAGGAGAAGAAAATGCAAATTGAAGCAGAGAGAGAGGAGAAGAAAATGCAGATTGAAGCAGAGGAGAATAAATTGAGGATTGCAGCAGAGGAGAATAAATTGAGGATTGAAGCAGAAGAGACGAAAAGGAGATTTGACATGGAGGAGAAACGAATGAATATGGAATTTGAGAAGCAGAGATTAGAAATGGACGGACGGAGAATAGAAGGAGGTGGTGCTGTCGAACGACCAGCGCATGGAAATGAGGATTTGCGTTTTGGGGCAGCTCTGAAATTTGTGCCAAAATTTGATTCGGCCGATATCGAACATTATTTTGCGGCGTTTGAGCAAGCAATGACGTTGCATCAAATTCCGATGGGAAAATGGTCGTCCCTCCTACAGCCACAGTTGTCGGGGAAGGCGGCGAAAGTTTTTGCGGCTTTATCGTTGGAGGAGTGCGTCCAATATGATATTGTGAAGAGTGCGCTATTGACGGCGTACGAACGTATTCCGGAATTTTATCGAAAGAAATTTCGGGGGTTGCGAAAAGAACCGAGGGAAACGTATGCGAATTATGCATTTCGACTGCAGAGTCCTTTTCAGAGATGGATTGAGGGTACAAACTCGTGGGAGGAGTTAGCAAAATTTAAAGAGGTAATTCTCATGGAGCAGTTTGTACAAGCGTTACCTATTGAAGTACACAGGTGGCTGATAGATAAGAGTCCTGATACTGTTGCAAGTGCTGCACGTTTAGCGGATGAATATGCAGTGTTATACAAGCAGGGGCCGAACCATTATTCTGGGGGGTTCCGCAGGGATTTTTTCGACCGTACACGAGGATTCTCATCTGATGAAAGTGAGAAGAAAGATGTATGGGAGCGTCAAGGCGTGGGGTACAAGGATGGTACGCGTCGTGATACAAATTGGGGTCGACGTTCGCCTCAAAGAGGAACGTATGGGTTTAATAAGCCTGTGCGGGAAAATGATGACGTCACTGGTTTTGGGGAACCGGTCACGTGCGCATTTTGTCGAGCGCCAGGTCATACGAAGGCCAGTTGTTGGAAATTAAAACGAAAGGAGGGGACTCAAATGGAAAATTGGAGGGGTGCGAAACCTGTGGGTTTGGTTCAGACTGTTTCGGCGCCTGTTAAACCACAGAGTTTTCCGAAGCCAATTGAATCTGTTGATAAACTGTATGCACCATTTTGTGTGATTGGATGTGTAATTGATGATGAGGGTGCACGAAAGGAGGCGGTATTCTTGAGGGATAGTGGAGCGCTGCAGTCTTTGGTGTCTAATGAATGGTTGAATGAGCATGAGTTTGTACACATGAATGAAACGAGATTACTCAGAGGTATATCTGGTTCTATTGTGGAATGTCCTCTGGTGAAAGTGAATGTTGATTGTGCATTTGTTCAAGGTGAGGTGTTATGCTGTCTAATGAATTCACTTCCAATGGCTGGGGTGCATTGCATTGTGGGTAATGATACAGCGCTGGCAGGACAGGTGTTGGAGGTCGCGGTGACGACTCGTGCACAGGCTAGAGCACATGCAGTGAGACAGAGTGAGAGGGAGACGGCGGTGTGCAGTGAAGCGGCGCCCGAGCAGTCGGAGATAGTGGGTCAAAGTACGGAGTCGGCCGACCAAGAGCGAACGCCAGGTGAAATAATTGACAGACAAGTTGAACGAATGAATTTCGATGAAGGCGACTTATCGAGTTTATTTGCAGCGACAGAATCTGTTGTGACAGAAAGATCGGAGCTATATGTTAGCCGACAGGAATTAATATTGCGCCAGCGCCGGTGTCCTGAATTGAGACCATTGTATGCACAAGTCGACGAGACGGTGTCTGTCGGTGGGCGTGTACAACCGTATGCGTTGGTGGACGAGGTCTTGGTGCGTCGATGGGAGGAGAAGTGTACACCATTAGGAATGGGTGTGGTACAAATAGTTGTGCCTCGTGACTTAAGACAGAAGTTGTTGCATGTGGCCCATGATATACCAGCGGCTGGGCATTTGGGTACTAGAAAGACACTGGATCGGTTGACGAAGCATTTCTGGTGGCCTCATGTGAATCGAGACGTTCGTGAGTATTGTCGTTCATGTGATGTGTGTCAACGCTTAGGCAAAGGAAACAGAAATTATAGGGCGCCCATGGTCAGTATGCCTGTTATGGAGGAAGTGTTTCAACGCTTGGCAATGGATATCGTAGGCCCATTGAGTGTATGTGAGGGAACGGGGAATAGGTTTATTCTCACGGTCATTGATTTGGCTTCCCATTTTCCATTTGCGTTTCCGTTGAAGAATCATACGGCGCAGGATGTGGCTAAATGTTTGTGTGAAGTTTTTTCGCTTTTCGGATTTCCGAAAGAATTGTTATCTGATTGTGGCTCAGAATTCATGTCTGATTTGATGCAAGTGTTTGTGCATGAATGTGGTATTGTGCAGTTGAAAACTAGTCCTTATAGACCACAAACGAATGGCTCGTGCGAACGCTTTCATCGTACTATGAAAGATATGTTGAAGGCGTTGGCTGAAACATATCCGGGTTCTTGGGATGCAATGTTGCCGTGGATCTTGTTTGCATATAGAGAGGTTCCGGTACAGGGTACTGGCTTTTCTGCTTTTGATTTGATGTATGGCAGAGATGTGCGTGGCATGTTGCAATTGATGAAGGAAGAATGGTTGGCGAAAGATGTTGTACATGAAGTGTCTGGCAAGAACGTGATTGACTATGTTTTACAATTACGTGAACGTATGCGTGTTGGATTGAAACTTGCTGGTGAAAATGCTGTTGATGCGAAAAGTAAATCGAAGCAACTGTATGATAAGCAGTCACGTGCTGTGTCTTTTGAGGAAGGTGAAAAGGTTTTACTCTTGATTCCGTTGGTGGGTAAACCTTTACAGACCAAATATTGTGGACCGTATGTGGTTGTACGTCGACTTGGTCCGGTCGATTATTTAGTGAGTACCCCGGATCGAAGAAAAACGGAACGGGTGGTACATGTGAATCTGATGAAGCGCTATGTGGATCGTATGGATGTGGTGTATGAGCGACCGAATGAGGAGGTGGTGGCTTCTGTGTTGGTGGTAAATCCGGATGTGAGGATGAATGATGTGACTTTAGAGGATAAGGTCTTACAATGTGAAGTGTCTGCTGAATGTCGTGCGGAATTGCGGGATGTTTTGCATGACTTTGCACATGTGTTTAGTGAAGTACCGGGTAAAACATCTATGGTGTCTCATAGAATTGATTTGGTTGAAGGTGCTCGCCCTGTTCGACAATACCCTTACAGGTTAAATCCTGAGAAAATGGCGAGGGTGGATAAAGAGGTGAATCAGTTGTTGGAAGCGGGGATAATAGAGGAGTCCGAGAGTCCGTGGGCAGCTCCGATTGTCTTGGTGCCTAAGCCAAACGGTACAGATCGTCTTTGTACAGATTTCAGGAAACTGAATGGATTATCTGTTCCGGATCCATTTCCTATGCCACGGGTGGAGGTGTTAATTGATCGAGTGGGTCAGTCACGGTTTATAACAAAGCTGGATATGACTAAAGGTTACTGGCAGATCCCGATGCATCCGGAGTCAGTTCCGTTAACTGCGTTTGTCACCCCGAAAGGGCATTACCAATGGAAATACATGAGTTTTGGCCTGAAGAATGCTCCGGCTTCGTTCTCAAGGTTAATTACGAAAGTGCTGAATGGATTGAATGAGTTTTGTGATGCTTATTTAGACGACATCATCATTTTCAGCTTAGCATGGTCGGATCATTTGGTTCATTTGCGAAAAGTGTTATCTCGAATAGCTGATGCTTGTTTAACTCTGAATCTGGCTAAATGTGTCTTTGCTAATGCGTCTGTGGATTTCTTGGGTCATCACATTGGGATTGACGGAGTTCAGCCAAGGTTGAAGAAGGTGGAAGCGGTGTTGAAATTTCCTAGGCCTGCTACTAAAAAACAGGTGCAATCTTTCTTAGGATTAGCGGGATACTATCAGAGGTACTTGCCTCATTTCTCTGATATTACTTTGCCGCTCACGGCTTTGACAAAGAAAGGGATTCCTTTTAGATGGAATGAGGAAGCGGAGGTTGCTTTTCTTGATCTAAAATCTCGTCTGGCTTCTAGACCTATCTTAATACCTCCTGACTTTACTAAACAGTTTTGTGTGGGTGTTGATGCTTCTCAATTCTGTCTGGGAGCGTGCTTGTTTCAGATGAAGGATGGATTGGAACACCCGATCTGCTATTTGAGTCGGAAGCTGCTGCCGCAGGAGATTCGCTATTCGACCATAGAGAAGGAAGCGCTGGCACTGATGGTCGCCTTGCGGGCCTTTAGTGTCTACTTTGGATCCGCAGTCGTCCTGGTGTTCACCGATCATAAACCTTTGCAGTTCATCCATCAGATGGCGAACAAAAATATGAAGCTCTTGCGATGGAGTTTGGAGCTTGAACAGTACAACTTGGACATTAGACATCGTCCAGGCGAATGGAATGTTCTGCCGGACATTCTGAGTCGTCCATCTGCGTAATGTGAGTGGGAGCGGGTGAGGGCACACGTCAATCAGTGTCTCCACTTGTCTCCTCACAGCGGAGTCGTCGGGCGTGCTAGAGATGCTCTCTGGTACGTCTATCCTCGTCGTATGTCAATGGAACATTCTGTCATGAAAAGTCAAACACTGTCCAGAAACAGTTTCAATGGAACATTCTGTCAGGAAAAGTCAAACACTGTCCAGAAACAGTTTCAATGGAACGTTCTGTCATAAAAGGAAAGCACGGAATTCTTCGGCAATGAACTCTTCAGTGTGTCTGTAGTGTAGGGTGGCTTGTGCCGATGACCATTATACATTTTGGTTCATTTTTGATACACCAGTTGGTGTCCAAATTTTTTCTTGTGTTTCAGATATAGTTTTTTGGACATTTGAACTATTGATGTGTATGTATATATATCGTGATTACGTGTGAACTGATGATTTGGGTTATATGAAGTTTGTGTATTCAGATCATGATTATATCGGACTCTTACGTTATTTATGAGTGCGATGCATTATTTAGTTAAGTCTTGCTGAATTGCTTAGTACGTGTAATGGCTTGTACTGAGTGATTTTGCATTTAGGCGTAGCATTGTTCGTATAGTTCGTCGTCCCCGTTGGACTCCTCATGTTCTGGTGGGGGGGTATGTGAGTGTTAGCTACCTATTACCCCTCTGGGCTTCCTTACTTGGACTCTCCTTGACTATGTGGGAGTTGAGGGAAGGGCAGGGCCTATTTAAAGGGCTACTACTGTGGGGGCTTGCTTCTTGTCGTGGGTCTACTCTGTGGTGTGTGTTCGACTCCTGTTGAGCGTGGCGTGTGGTTCGTGTTCTACGACGTTTGTCTTCTTCGATTGCCGTCCCACCTCGTTGGTGAACTGGCCTACATCCGTCTTCCTTTGGGCTCCGTTAGCCTGGTGTGTCTTCACGTCAGCTCTGTCGAATCAGCTGTATCGGTCGTACTTCATGTCAGCTTTGGGTAACGTTAACCTACTTCTTGTCAGACTGCTCTGTTATTGAATAAATCGATGTTATTTTACATTACGGACCTGAGTATTACTCATCATCTTCTAGACTAGAGCAAGTGAACCCAACAGTATGTATGTATGTATGTATGTATGTATGTATGTATGTATGTATGTGCACTTGTTATAACGAACCTTAAAAGATGCAACTCAGAAGCGCTCAAGACTACAGATCGGACACTGAATCGGAGTTCACACCGAAGAGCTGAGCAATTGCGAGTGAAGAACTTGCCCCAAGGTTCCTACGAGGCGGCATGACGTAGATTCGAACCTGCAACCCTCTGGCTGCAAGGCAACGAACATACCCACTACACCACCGCGCCCATTCGATGCCTTGTGCATTAACCACAGGCGCTATATAAGTTGAAATTTTTGAAATTATATTATTTAGCGTTCTACTGTGTGATAGTATGAAACACTTACACACTGACTGTTAGAAGCCGATGTTGTTCTGCAAATACATCGGCCATCAGTTGAACATGGTTTCTTAACGTCTGTCACACCAACAGGATGGCAATTGCAGCTGGTGGTCCTTGGTTCATCCCTGGATAAACAATACGATTGCCACGGTAGAGTAAGACCGTAGACCAATGATCTTCTAGCTATAATAATTATGACTGAAATCTTACACTAACTCTCTGCCATTTGTCGTATCCAATATAAGATGCTCTCCTGATCAAATTGGTCTTGTCCCCAAATATCTCTCCGACAGTAATATGCATTCAACGGACCCAGTTTCCATTGACTGCCTCCGCCGCCTTTTTAGGCCATTAAAATTTAATGAACGACCAAATTTAATTTGGTCGTTTTGCCTATTTAACTCTCGTCCTGCCAAAATTAATATGAATTCCCTGGATTTTTAAAAATATTTTTACATTTAATTTCTTCGACCTGCTGTATATCATCCCCTTGTGCGTTTGCAAGTGGATTAATAAAGAATATACTTACTTACTTACTTACTTATTAACCTACTACTTAGGTCTACTTTGCTCATAACAGTCACAACAATTCTTCAACTCATCATCATCATCGTCATCGTCATGATCATCATCGTCATCATCATCGTCGTCGTCATCATCATCATCATCATCGTCATCATCATCATCGTCATCATCGTCGTCGTCGTCATCATCGTCATCGTCGTCGTCATCATCATCGTCATCATCGTCGTCGTCGTCATCATCGTCATCATCGTCATCATCATCGTCGTCGTCATCATCATCATCATCGTCATCATCATCATCGTCATCATCATCATCGTCGTCATCATCATCATCATCATCATCATCATCATCATCATCATCATCAGTGTTCTTCGTGCAATTCTGCACATCGGGAAATGCAGCTCCTCCATTCCTTTCTGTCCACCGCCAGTTGTATCGCCTCGTTCCACATCATGTCCATGCATTTAAAGCCTTCCCTGATGGTTTTCCTTGGTCTGCCTCTTCCATGTCTTCCCTCCGGAGTCCAGTTCATCACTTGTCTTGCTATCCTTGCTTCATCCATGCGGATCATATGACCCATCCATTTTAATCTTATCTTTCTAATGGTGTTCTCCATTGATGTGTACTATAATAGTTACTGGACAGCTAATTGCCTATGAAAGTTCGGATTATCGCTCACTCAGGGAATCCCAGAATTCCTTGAGGCAAATCCCAGGATTCTGTGGGGGCAAATCCCAGGATTCTGTGGGGCAAATCTCAGGATTCTCTGGGGCAAATCCCAGGATTCTGTGGGGCAAATCCCAGGATTCTCTGGGGCAAATCCCAGGATTCTGTGGGGCAAATCCCAGGATTCTGTGGGGCAAATCCCAGGATTCTGTGGGGCAAATCCCAGGATTCTCTGGGGCAAATCCCAGGATTCTGTGGGGCAAATCCCAGGATTCTCTGGGGCAAATCCCAGGATTCTGTGGGGCAAATCCCAGGATTCTGTGGGGCAAATCCCAGGATTCTGTGGGGCAAATCCCAGGATTCTCTGGGGAAAATCCCAGGATTCTGTGGGGAAAATCACAGGATTCTCTGGGGCAAACCATAGTAAAGGATAGGTGGCACACCACTTCGCTTTGTAAAGCAAATTTCTCAGCAATGTTAACAGAATTGTTTAAAACTAGGGTGGGGACTTTGAGTTGAGTGACATACAAAACTATGAACTTAACCATGTTTTGCGGCCACCGACCAGATTTCTGGAAAATATCCTTTAAAGTTGACGAATTTAACATGGTTTTACATATAAACAAGCACACGCTGCCCATACCGGAAGTCAGAGCTGATTCGCCGTCTGCCATAGACCAATAGCCGAAGCTTTACCTATCCATTAACTATATCATCATCATCATCAACATCATTGGACTCAATGCCCGTAAGAGTCCGACGCCACTCTCTGTCTGAGTCTGTCTCGCGTCATGCTGCCCAGCTTCAACAGGTCCAGTCAGCAGGTCTGCTCCATACCATTAACATCTTGGAGCAGCTAGACCATTTTGTCTAAATGAAGAGAGTATTGGGAGAGAGGCATGAAGGACAACTTGGGTCAATGCCCGTATGTGTCCCATGCTCTCCCCCGACTCTCTCCACCGGTCTGTCCTGACCAGCCTGTGCATGTCTGCTCCACATCATGGCACCTTGAAGCATCTGGGTCGCTCTGTCACTTGTGCCTTGTTTTTTGCGAATTTCAATCGTCTTGGTCTTTTACTGCCAGTGTATCGCCACCCATCTGGCAAACCTTCCTTACTTTTTCGGGGCTTAGGACCGGCACAGGGACGTTGTTGGTTTCCTGTGGCGGAGGATGGATGCAGTTTAACGTCGTGCCCAGGACCATTAACTATAATAGTACATATCAATGGTGTTCTCCATGCTTTCCTGTCCTGTTAAATCCCTTACGGTGATGTTTTGACCTTGTCTCGCCAAGAGATGTGCAGGATTTTTTAAGCCATCTGTGGTGCGCCGCCTCTTGTCTCCTTCCATTTGTCACCGTCGTCGGCCATGTTTCCGCTCCATACAGTAATGCACTCGCCACCACTGCCTCATATAATCGGATTTGGACCCTCATTCTGCATCCCCTTATTTTCCAGATCTTCTCCGATCTTCTGCGCTTACTCTTCCTATTCGCTTCCTTATTTTTTCATCACAGCTACTATCCGATTACTACCGATTACGATTACGATTGAGAATAGTTGAATGGTCAGTTGCTCCTACCATCCGTAGAGTTGTACGTCTGCAATTTCAATGGAACCAGATGTATTTGCGTTGGTGTAATCTCCAGCATTGGCTTCGATTGTCAGATTAAACAGATTGAAAGTCTTCCACCAAAGCCAACCATCAGAAGATGCATTGCGAACGGAAAATAAACCATCGGGAACAGAAACCGTCAGGTGCTGACCAGATCTAAAATTAAGGTCATGTTTTGTATTTAGACATTATTTACAATTATCTATTTTATATCTATCTATTTGTTATTTTGTTATTTTTTAAATTTATTTTTCCTCAACCAAAACAACAAACAAACATGATACAATTATGGCATTGAATAATACATTAACATAGCATTTAAATGGCATTGAATAATACATTAACATAGCATTGAATAATGCAATAACATAATTTGGTGAAGAAGGGGATACCCAGAAGGGATGGAAAATCCCGCTAATAGGGCCACCCACAATTCCTGTAAAATATAAAAGAAAAACATAACAGAACATTCAATTGTAGGAATATAAAGATTATGAGGGAGAGAGAAAAAATATCAGGCATCGACAAGGAGAAAACAACTCTTAACTAATGACTTAACTAAAAACTTAACTAAGGGCTTGGCGAAACCACTGAGCAGAAACCACAACCATTACATATTATCAGGAAGTGTTTTAAGTAGATAAATGCGAAGTTTATGCTTAAATAATCTAGTGTTAGGTTGGGAATGAAGATATGTAGGGAGAGAGTTCCAACATTGGGAGCCAGTACATTGTACAGAGAATCGACGAGTGTTAGTATGTGAGTAGGGAAGTTCATAAACAGTTAATTTTCTAGTCATAAAAATAGGCCTATGTCGAAATGTGAGAAAACCGACGAAGACGTGCTATGAGCCTATAGCATCGGCGTTTAAGACCGACTGTCGGCGGAGTGTCGCAACTTGGGAAGAGGCATGAGGAGCGAGTTGCACGTATGTATGTCATTAATTCCACTCACCGTCTGCAGCTGTAGTATAGTGAATCTCTCCTCCGAAGGTATTCGTCATTCGGTTGGCAAGTATCATTGAAATAAGTCGTCCATGTGATGTTTGTTCCTGATGCTGTCACTACGATGGAACTGGGAATGACACTCGTGGGACTCAGCATCACCGATACATCACTCACCTATTCGTTAAACATGTTTGCAAAGTCATCAGTTATTTATTAGCCTACATATATTACTATACTGTGTATAAATAATATGTAGCAGTAAATTTTGCAGATTCGGATCAATCTCAAGCCACTGCAGGCTTGTCAAGCTGAACACCTACTATCATTATCTGCATGGGCGGAGTTTGATTTCCGTTCTTGGAGGGGCTAAAGCCTTCTTGGGGGGAGCTACACCCAGGGAAAGATACCATTTACACGGTGAAAAAAATGAATTTGGGTCTTCTTGGGGGGGCTTAGCCCCCCTAGCTCCTGATAAACTCCGCCCAAGATTATCTGCATGAAAGGCAATGGCAAACCACCTCACTCATCGCATTTTCAGGTGACTTTGAAGTCAATGGACGTGCCTTCGGGCATCGAATTCATCATCATAACTTACCAGCGAAGAAGCGTTGAGTTGGATGGAGATGTGAGCCTTCATCGTTCCCGTCTTTAACGTCCAGACCGTTGCAGGATCTCCATCCACAGCACAGACTGGAATCCCATTGGAACAATTGCCAGCCAGGCAGCACTGAGCATTACTTGGATCAAACGCAGTTATAGCGCCATCACTCAAGAGATTTCGTTTCACAAGAGGATCAGTGGATGATTGGGAATAACCGGTTGAAAGCAACAGAAAGACGATCGCAACGACGAGAAAGGAATCAAAGGTAATCATCATGGAGTTATCACTAATCTCAACCTAAAAATCACCGTCAGTCAATAATTTAATTTGATTCCCCAAAAATTTAACATTATCGGGTTTTTTAGATGCATCGAATTTTTACATGCAGGTTTACATAACAGGCGTTTTACAAAAGAGTCTGTCAGACTTCATTGGGGCTATATAAATCCTCGTAATGGACGCATGAATGAATGAATGAATGAATGAATGAATGAATGAATGAATGAATGAATGAATGAATGAATGAATGAATGAATGAATGAATGAATGAATGAATGAATGAATGAATGAATGAATACATATATATAAAACTCGAAGCACACTGTGCAGAATAAAGTGCAGATGCTCAATGAGAGCACAGTATGCATATGAAAAAATCTAGGTGTTAGAGAAATAACAAATATGATAAGATAAAACTATTCTTGAATTGTACAAACACAAGAACAACAGTACTAATAATATGTACTAATAAACTAATAAACGCACATCATCTTTATGATCATAGAGTCAATCAAAAGTCAAATGTTTTAAAATAGCACATTATCCTAAATACGAGAAGAATATTCCCAATGGCGACCAACTATTTATGCTGCTCTCCCAAATGGAAAATGGAAAAGAATATATAGAAATAGGAATACTATGTAATAACGGATAATAAGCAAACGGAAAGAAATTATTTAAGACCGTATTACAACCGCTCAGTGCAATAATTAATCATCATTCTCTTCGCTCTATATACGAATCGCTATACTCTGCAAACCTCTGATTCTTTGGTAAACGGACTACGGCCTCCTTCGGACTACTCTTTTGGACAACTCTTCTGACTCGACACAGCGCTCGTGAATAAGCAGGTGCCCTGCTGCGCTTGCCTTTCGAGTGGCGCTTACGTATGAAATTAATAATATTTCTACAAATAGTATATAATATAAGATGTACGGACCTCCAATGGCAAATAAGATGTACGGACCTCCAATGGCAAAGCCTCCAACTATCGACTGTTAAGTATCGCAGATTAACTCTGGCATTATCGACGACATAGATTTCCTTATGGAAATTATTCTTCGCACAACATGAGCCATTGTTCATTGATGCAAAACGGTTACGCAGCCATTAGCAAGTGCTGCTGCACTTCGAGTCTGATAGTGTTTAGTTGAAAAGCTTCCGGGTTCTTTTCTTACAGAGGTAATTGAAATACAGGACCTTACCAACTTAGACAGGCTCTTGAGGCTGCCAATTGTTATGAATCGAGCTGTCGGGATTGTGAGATTGTAATCAGCAGCACATTCTTGCCGATTGCCGATCAATAGTCATTGTATATAATTTTATGTATGCGGTTTCAAAGCAGACAATCAGGGCCGTAGCCATGGGCGGAGACCTAGGGGGGACAGAGGGGACGGCCCCCCCAATGAAGGTGATGGAGGGGACGGCCCATGCATTTGTCCCCCCCAATCGTTAAGCGTCAAGACTAAAAAAAAGGTCGTCAACTTTTTGGCGGCGAAAATAGAATTTTTTTTTGAGATTTTGCCGGTCGTCAGAAATTTTGGCCGGCAAAAGATGGAAATTTTTCTGCCCCAAAAAATCCAAAAAATCTCGCGTCTTTCCGTCCCCTCCCCAGCAGTGGCGGCGCCAGGATTTCAGGTTTGGGGGGGCTGAAGCCCCAAGCCTCCCTCCCTCCCAGAGACGCAACTAGAACATTTTCTTCCCAGGGCGGTCATATTGCAATCGCGCGAAGCTGCGAGTGCCGAATGCATGAACGAAGCACATACCGACCAATGGTTTTACAAGAAATTGTGCACTGGCACAAACGCGCTCCACATTGCAAGATGTAGTTGGAGATTGAGTGGGTTATTTAAACGAAGTCAGCAATAATTGTTGAGGTTTTTGATTTTTGGTGTATCCGGCCGCAATCCTAGATTAAGTTCCGAATTATCATAAACAAGGGTGTCCACCTAAAGTGTCAAAAGAGAATGGGAGGTCCTCAACGCGTCCGCGTAAAGTGTATGGCGTGCCCGCGCTCTACCATACCCCGAAATTTCAGTCATCTAAGCTGAGTTGGTGACCGAGCTGAGCAAGGGCGATACAGTATATACAGTGCATGTGCACACAGCAGCCCGAGTAGCTTTGTAGTGCAGACAGTGAGCTAATGTAAAGTCCCTATTGCCTTTGACATACCGATACTCAAAAACCACGTTGACTAGAGTTTTAAGTCATCACAATAAGAGGTGTCCAACACCGAATTAATATTCAGAAACTCCACAATACAATGGTGTGCAATTCGGTATAATCGTAAAAAATTCAACCATGGACACAGACTCGAGATCCAAGTTTTCACAATAAAGGGTGTCTAACACAGCATTAATACTCAGAAATTTTACAATAAAATGGTGTGCAATTAAGTATTATCGTATAAAAGTCGACCATGGACACGGACTCGAGTTTCAAGTTATCACAATAAAAGGTGTTCAACACAGCATTAATATTCAGAAATGTTACAATAAAATGGTGCGCAATTAAGTATTATCGTATAAAAAGTTGACCATGGACACGGACTCGAGTTCCAGGTTATCACAATAAAGGTGTCCAACAGAGTATTAATATTCATATATTTGCAATAAAATGGTGTGTAATTCAGTATTATCGTATAAAAAGTCGGCCATGGACACGGACTCGAGTTCCGAGTTATCACAATAAAGGTGTCCAACACAGTATTATTACTCAGAAATTTTACAATAAAAAAGTAATCACAATGAAGAATGGATCTGATTTTACCAAGGTCTATGACAACAGTGGCCGTTACCCTGGACATTCAATTGAAATAATCACAAAGAAAAAATAAATCACAAATAAAGGTGTCCAACAGCGCGTTAATATTCAGAAATTCCACAATAAAATGGTGTGCATTTCAGTATAATCGTATAAAAAAGTCTACCATAAACGCAGACTCGAGTTCCAAGTTATCACAATAATAGTGTCCAACACAGTATTAATAATCATATATTTTACAATAAAATGGTGTGTAATTCAGTATTATCGTATAAAAAGTCGGCCATGGACACTGACTCGAGTTCCAAGTTATCACAATAAAGGTGTCCAACACAGTATTAATACTCAGAAGTTTTACAATTAAAAAAAGTAATCACAATAATGGATGGATCCGATTTGACCAGGGTCAATGACAACAGAGACCCATACCTTGGACATTCAATTAAAATAATCACAAATAAAAATGAATTACAATAAAGGTGTCCAACAGCATTCACAGAACACTATTATAATTATCTGCCTGCATATTACTAATGACAGAAAACAGTTTAAGTTTCCTTAATACAAAAATATGCATGCTTAGATATATGCACACAATTACTTTATGTATATATATACATATAATTATCTGAACACAAATGTTTTACATGTATATGCTAAAAGCACTAGGACTTTTTAGTTGATCATTGTATCAAACGTAGGCCTACATTCCCAGACAGTGGTGGTATACACAACAAGAATATATAATAATTATTATACCGAAAATAACAAGAGCGCGCACATTTGAGGTGTGTAAGAGAAACATGACGCAAATCTGACAACTACATTGTTGTGTCAAAGGCATTTCTGGATAAAACGCAATATTCTGGATAACCAGCAGTCTTTAATATTATTTTCATGCATGATGTGCAGTACAGATGCAACAATACTATGGGAGAATTTAAAAATGTTACATACTGCAGAGCTGTAAGTGTACTCTAAATAGGGAGAAAATCCTGAACATTCTTTTGTGACGATGATTAATTTTGTGAAATACGCGAAAAATCAAGAGAAAATACAGCTTTGCACCACTTTTTGAAGGACTAGGCAATTTCGATATTTCTATACGTCTAATACTTATAAAACGGTTTCAATCTGAAACGAGGTGTCTAAGAGCCATGATGTTTCTTCGACAATTTCCACAACCCTGTCCGGTTGTATGGTCAAAAGGTAAGGGTGCAAACTTGTCACCCGTTTTCATAGACTGAGGCCAAGAAATGAAGTCGCTAACTTCATTCTCAAATAGATTTCGACGCCATTGATGATTGTCTAGTTTTCTTATTACGAAATAGGCCGTAAGAGACATTTTCCGCATTTTGCTTTGGGGGGGCTGAGCCGCATTTAGGGGGGGCTTAGCCCCCTCCAGCCCCCCCTGGCGCCGCCACTGCTCCCCAGTCTCCGCCCAGGTCTCCGATGGCCGTAACTACGGAGGTGTTTTAGGTGTTTGAATAACCCCCCTCCCCCAATGAGAATGGGAAAAATAAAAGAATGCATTTACTATCACATGGTGTGAAAACCATGAAATAACACCATGGAAACACCTCCGAAATGAAAAATGGAAAAATATTGAATGAAATGGTGACATTTTCGATGGTTTCGGCCGGATGATTGAAAAAAGGTCACCAGTTTCTTCGAACGGGAAACTGAAAAACACCCCCCCCAAATCAAATCTTGGCTACGGCCTTGCGGACAATATGGCGCAATTAAATTAGCTCACAAGTCACTGCACGCAGAAAGCTTACCTCAACGATCAGATAAGCCTATTATCTTTTGTGAATGTTATCGACTAATCGCATCATTATTAGGCCTATATATGTGTAGGCTATGTGTAGACCGCTAGTGTTTTTACCCGGTTCACTCAGGTTGTTTCTGAGGCGTGAGTTTTCACCAATAGTCATATTTAAATATGATTAAACTGTACATTATGTTAAAAGTAATGCACGATCCACAAAAAAGTGTGGTCCCCTTCCGCTCCCTATTATTCCCTACCTATCCTCCCAATTGATCCCCAGAGGAGAGGTCTCCACTTAGACCTTAGTCCTTCCTGTGCAGACTGCACATTGGGCAATGCAGCCGTCTTGCATTGTTGAACTTGTTTCCGTCGCTAAAGTTGTTTCGCCTGTGTGAGATACAAGCCTACCGCAGAACCATTCTCCTTTTTCCTGGCTTGGCACAGGCAAAGGCACAGACTATCCCGGTATAATTTTACTTCTAATTTCTAGCCTCTGTCGCAGTGATAATTTCGTTCACGGAAATAGAAATTATAAGTAAAATTATGAATTTCCGCAAACGAGAATAAGAATGAAAATTAAGATAAGATAAGATAAGATAAGAATATTCTTTAATATACCAATTGCTTTCCGCATTTTGGTGTACAATGTACATACAAAGTATAATAAACAAACGTACATAATTTCTATATCCAATCAATGTCAAAAGTGTTTTAGAATAGCATAAAATCCTAAGTCCAAATCCGATAAAAAATTTAAATTTAAAAAAGAGGTTCTTTTAATGACGAACAATTTATTCTGCACTTTGGTTTGTATAGTATCACATTTAAATATGATAAAGCATATGATAATTAGGAATTGTTTGATGAACGAGAATAGAACGGGAACGGAAATACACCTCAGAGAACTGTAATTTGAATAGAAATATGAATTATTTTCAGAACGGAAATTATTGCACTCTAATGATATTTGTGATTCGATGTAGGCCTAGCATAAGTCAGATAATAATCCAATATATACTATCTACATGTATATAGTACTGAGAGCCTATGATCTAGATATTCTTCGGTTATGCATCTCTGATGTTTAAGATTTGTAATCTTTGTTCAACTTGCGGTTTACGCGCGGTTTGCTAAACTTTACTTTGACGAAGCTTCACGAAAATGATAAAATCTCTTATAGCGCGCATTTTACTTGAATGGAAAAACAGTTCGGCTCGGAAGTTTCATATTTGTGATGAAAATTCGAGTAAATCAATGTGCACAGAGCAGGGCTAAGTTACCACTGTTGTTGTTGATGAGGAAGCAACCCCAATCCACGAAACAAATTTCGGCCGGATTTCTTAAATCGGTTTTTGCAAAAAGTAATGATTTTATACACTAATTTTTTTAAGGATTTAAATATGAATAACTACAGAAACTAGCACTTAAATATATATATGTGCGTGACAATGCAAGAATGACGGATATAATCATCAGTCACGATACACAACATAATTATAATAGTCTAACGAATTTTTTTAGAAAATGCTTCAATAATCTAATGCCTATAGTAAACAACTGTGTCTTATCAATGGAACTCCAACTCAGCCAGTATTCGCGCTCTGACAATTCCAGCCCCAAGCCTGCATGGATAAAAACGCAGTACGACGATGATGGCCTTTGGTACCACAGTGTCGTTAAATAGTAACATAGGCCTACTACTGTTATACGGAACTTTAAGGATATAATTCTTATCGTATTTTGCCCGAGGATTAAGGAGCACAACCGCACTCTATAAACCTATGTGTCTTTGGCGCATTAGTCCATGTGAAAAAGACACATGAGTTTATGTGAGAAAGACGTATAGACTCAAGTGCCAAAGACACATAAATCCATGTGCCAATTAGGCTTAAGACACATAGGCCTCCGTGTCAAAGACAATACTGTAAAGGTCTATGTTTAACTTTATATAATCTGTGGTATTTTCCATAAATGTAAAAAACGATGGAAACGGAATAAAAAACGGAAAAAATCCGTGGTTTTTTTCGAAAAAATAAAAAACGACCACAAAAACCATAAAAAACGGAAACCGTAAATAATTTGACTTTGCTACATCTAAAATCGCATTTTAATCTTGAAAACATTGATTAGGAACCTACTACACGCAGGCTATCTCTTAAATGATGATGTTAAACGATGAAATAATGACTTTAGTTAGCTGAATCCTTGAGAGTTGGCGGAAAACATAAGGAATATCAGAAAAAATTAAAATGAAGGAAAATAATAACAGAAAGTAAATGAATGAATAAAGTTAAAGAAAAAAGAAAAAACGATAAAAAACGATGGGGAAAATAAAAAACGAAAAAACGACGTTTTTGGGAGAGAACAAAAAACGGAAAAACTTTTTTTACAACTATGGTATTTTCTATTCCGTTCTGATAAGTCCATGTGCCAAAGACGTATAGGCCTATGTGCCGAACACATTATAGTTCTATGCGCCAAACACACTTGGAAGCTCGTGAAACTAACCTCAGGATCGACCTGTTGAACCTAAAGACTGCATTTCGGAAAGCAAAAGAAATAATTGACATGGAGTTCGTAATCGTAATCTCCAAATATCTAAAGCGTCACTCGAAGGCCAAGCGAAGGGCACCAGCTTATTCACGAGCGCTGTGCCAAGTCAGAAGAGTTCCCCAAAATAGTTATTAGTCCGAAGGAGATCGAAGTCCGAGTGCCAAACAGGGGCTCACAATTTCACCCTCCCCAACAAAGACTCGATAAACTTCATCCCAGGAATGTTATTTTTAAAAACTCCGCCACTGGTTGTTCTCTGCCAGTGCCAGTTCCAAGCCTGGATAAAGGAGGAGGGTGACACTAATCTTTAATCTGGCGGTGTTGTTAAACATGTTGTGGGGCGCGGTGGTGTAGTGGTGGCGTCGTTGCCTTGAAGCCGGAAGGTTCGAGGTTCGAATCCACCTCGCCGCGTAAGGACCTTGGGCAAGTCCTTCACTCGCAATTGCTCAGCGCTTCGGCGTGAAACTCCGATGCAGTGTCCGCTCTGCATTCGGGAGCGCCTCTGAGTAGAGAGAGAGCTTGAAGGTGCGCTATAACAAGTGCACATACAAACAAACAAAAACAAACAAACAAGAGAGTGTTATTTAAAAACATGTATTAACAATCTGACCATACCAATTGACAGTATTGCCACTCAGTACTTAGTAAAATAGTGATTATTATTATTTTACTAAGTACTGTCAATTGTGCTAATGTAAACTGACAGCGTTCTGCCTGTTTTTTGGGAATTGAAAACATAAATAGAATCTCTGATTTAATCTGTGTTGGTTTTCAACTCCGGTAACGAAACCGTATACTGTCCGATGTACATTGCCTACACTAAGTCTTCAGCAAAATATCGAAGTTTATCGGGGCAGGTAACCACGCCGTTCTGCGTTAGCTGCTGGCTGGAGCGCGATACATGTTGCGTTTGGTTGAGGCTGGGACCAGCATCATCTTGCTTTTGCTTGAAGTTAGAATTCCTATCATCCTGCTTTACCGGTTGACTGGGAAAAGAGTCATCTTCAGAATCTCGATCATCCTGCTCTAGCTTTTGGTTTGGACCAGCGTCATCTTGCCTTTGCTTGAAGTTAGAATTTCTATCATCGTGCTTTAGCTGTTGAGTGGTTCCAATATTGGAACCAATGTCATCTTTCATTTGGTCGAAGTTAGAACCTGGGAGAGCCTGGGTCAGTTGCTGGCTTGACCTCGCAACATCCTGAGTCACCTTGAATTCTGAATCCTGGCCAAACGTCGATAGTCTGGGGTTGGAACCAACACCATCCTGAGTTAGCCTGAGGTCTGAATCCTGGCCATATTTCGATTGTCTGGGATTGATTGACCCCGCTCCATCGTGTGTAACCTTGAGGCCTGAATCCCGGTCAAACTTCGATAGTCTTGGGTCTGAACCAACACCATCCTGAGTAATCCTGAGGTCTGTATCCTGGCCATATTTCGATTGTCTGGGGTTGGGCCCCGCTCCATCCTGTGTAACCTTGAGGTCTGAATCCTGGCCATACTTCGATAGTCTTGGGTCTGAACCAACACCATCCTGAGGTTGCTCGAAGTAGGCACTCGGAACATTCCTCCTTAGGTCGAGGTAGGAGACCGGATGAGCCCTTCCAATGTGAAGACCAACATGATGTGGATCAGCTGCTTCGTCATCAGAGGACGCAGAGGTCATCGAGGCTCTGCTGTTATATGGGGCATGGGAAACGATCTCTTTCAATGTGGCCACTAACTCCTTGAATCTCGGTCTCATCGTCTGTGCTTCTTCCCAGCAGCTCTTCATCAGACCATAACTAAGTTTAAAAAACACATTGTTCTATTAGTACAATTAATAATCGTATGCAATACCTCATTTGAATTGTTGCTATTATTATCATCATTGTGAACATTAAAATCGTCATCACCATTTTTGAAATACTATAATTATTATTATTATTATATTTTTTATTATCAGCGTCATTGTTCTCAGTATTGTCAGCAGTAAAAATAACAGTGCTTATCAATGTGGTATGACAGTGTCAATAACGAAAATAGTGGCAATAATAGCAATGATATAAGTAGAACTTTCAGTAGTATAGTGTGGTAGTAGCTGTTGTGGTAGTAGTAGCAATAGTAGCCTAGTATTAGTAGTAGTAGTAGCAGCAGCAGCAGCAGTAGCAGCAGCAGCGGTAGTAGTAGCAGAAGTAGTTGTAGTAGTAGTAGTAGTCGCAGTAGTAATAGTAGTAGTAATAGTAGTATTGGTGTATAGCAGCAGTTGTAGTAGTATTTATTGCCAATATTACTACAGCTACTACTACTTTGTCTAATGTGCGGTGTTGTTGTGAAAGGCAGTCAAAATTATGTTTTGATCTCACATGAATTCTGGTGTATGGCGGGGCTTTTCCAATCGTTCTCCTCTTAGAAGGAATCTTTTTATATCGGTATTGTCAACATCGGCGTAGGGTCTCCTTCCACGAGTGAACAGCTCCCACATCAATACTCCGAACGACCACTATTCACAAAAACACTCACAATATTAATGCACAACTATTCATTCAATGGCTTAATGCTAATCTCGTCGAATAGAGTTGATGGCTTGTGTCGTGCGTTGTGGGAGTAACTTACAAATTGCTTCCAGAATCACAGTTGAATTTTTGTCGTAAAATTTGGGGTACCCTGTCAGTTTTAACTCAAACTAAAGGACAGGGGCAACTGATTATTTTCCTACGTGGAAAATTCACCTGCATCTTGTAGGAAATTCACCTGCATCTTGTAGGAAATTCACTGCATCCTTTTCGCTGCTTGAATACATTTCTCTTTTCATGGGCCTGTCACGTTGAGAGCGCTTCTGAATAGCTCTGCTGTGAGAAGCGCTTAACAAATGCTTTATTAGATTAGATTAGATTAGATTAGGTGATGGAATTAATCGTGATCCGTCGGAATATGAGTGACTACATGACTCAAACCAATTTACCATGAATTGCATAAAGAATAAACTATTATTAGAACCAACCACATCACTGCTCTCAGTGAACTTTGCCACACCAGTGAGACATTCAATGGCCATCCATTTGACCGGCAGAGGGCGATTGTTGTCCGAAGTCTTGTAATAGTCGCTCTCAAAGATATCTCGAGCGAGACCAAAGTCGGCAACCTTCACGACGAACTCTTTGTTTATCCTGTTCATTAAATGTCAACGAATTTCGTCATACTTTACTATTCAGCATGTAAGCTTAATGTGATTGTAGTAGATAATAAGCGGCTTTAATTAAATTTGGCCTGATGACGTCATTGATCAATGATCACGTGATTGGCCGCTAAACGCAGACCGATAGGATTACGTGGTTTCTGCTGACGTTATTTTGGGTGGGGGAGGTTTGCGAATCATAGAAACCGGCGGATAGGCTATGAAGGAAGGTCTGCTGACGTCAAAATGACCCGCTTTGATGATGGATGGATGGATCCGATTTGACCAGGGTTTATGACAACAGAGGCCGTTACCCTGGACAGAAATTTGCCTGGCATATTACAGCACTTATGGACTTGTTTTTGTTGGTTTTTTTGCTGTATAATATGGTCTACAGTACTATTGATGCTGCTACATGTGAATAAAAAAAATTATTTAGTCGACTCACTTCCTATTATGTGTAAATCACTTAGTAGACCTAGCTACCCCTAACGACCTCACACGTAATTAATTGCAGAACCAGTGTTTAATTTAACCTCCCGTATGTGGGATTTGGGTTTTTGGGGAAGTCCGTTTTGGGTGGACATTTTTGGGCGGATGGCGAAAATTTCCGAATGACCTTTTTAAAGTCTGCCTCTCAATTACAACACCAGTGGCGGCGCCAGGATTTCAGTTTTGGGGGGTTGAGTCCTCGCGGAGGAAATTTTCCATTCTCATCTCTGCCACAATTTCTGACGACCTTTTTTTAGTCATCCGGTCGAAAATCGTCGAAATATTTCAGTTTTGCATGTAAAAAACCCGGATGACCTTTTTAAAGGCACTTAGCCTTTTATTAGGGGCCTATCCCCCAGCCCCCTAGCGCCGCCACTGTATAACCCCACCACTTTTTGGCATTATATTTATTCATCTCGACCTGTCGAATTTTCTGAGGATGGGGAGGGAGGAAATTGCCATAGCTTTAAATTTTTTAATGGGGGAGAAGGTGGAACATATTTAGGTCTACATGTTACCTCGCGAATTTATCTTGGAAAAATCTAATTCCAGGGGTAACTCCAACTCCTCCCCCACACACGTATTGATTAAACACTGTGTAGAACGTGTGGGCTAATAGTCACTTTCATAGTAATTATTGCCAATGTCAACTCACATGCAATTCCTGGCCGCAAGATCTCGATGAACGAATTTATTTTCCGACAAGTACGCCATTCCCTCCGCTACTTGTAGACTGTACGACGTCAAGTCCAAAACCGACATGAGCTAAGAAAAACCAGAAAGAACGATAACTAGATGTTATAATTAAAACTAAGCACTTCCAACGTGTCTGCAACCAGAGGCCTTATTATTATTATTTTTATTATTATTTATTATTATTATTATTAATAGTGAACCATAGCAATAAGAGCAAAATAACTAGTTGGTGAGTTTCTGACCTTATCCGGTTTCGTCACAAAACCTCGAAGGTCTCCATTTTCCATCAGAGGCAGAACAACGTATGGAAAGTCATTTTCAATGGCAACTGCGATCAGCGACAGAACATTGGGATGACTGAAATCTTTCATGATCATCGCCTCCTGAAGGAAACTCACCTTCTCGTGAGGTTCAAACATAGAACCTAACGGTGCAAAACAGTTATTCAACTGAGTTCAACAATGGAGATGGCAGTAGTTGTATTAGTAGTTGTTATAGTTCTTTTGGTTTTTCTCCATATCCATAGCGCTCCTTCAAGCTATTGGGTAGTAGTAGTAGAATAGTGGTAGTTGGTGTTCTAGCAGTAGTAATTGTTCTTTCTAGTGATAGTAGTTGTAGTAGTAGTAGTGATACTAGTATTATCATTATTATAACCACATGCAGGAGTAGTTGTTGCATAAGTAGTAGTTATAGTAGTAGTAGTAGCAGTAGTAGTAGCCGTATAGGTGTGGAATTTGCATTAATGATAGTAGTAGTAGTAGAAGTTGGTGTAGTAGTAGTAGTAGTAGTAGTAGTAGTAGTAGTAGTAGTAGTAGTAGTAGTAGTAGTAGCAGCAGCAGCAGCAGCAGCAGCAGCAGCAGCAGCAGCAGCAGTAGCAGTACCACTGTAGCAGAAGTAGTAGCAGCAGCAGCAGCAATGGTAGTTGCAATAGTAGTAGTTGTAGCGAAAGTTAATTGAACTGAGGAAAACACTTGCTAAATGCAAGAAGATGCTTCAATTGAAGCAAAGAAGTTAACGGTTGAAACTTGCAACTGACCGTTCAAAATTGTTTTGATGGCCACCTCCTGGAGTTCATCGTCCGTTTTGAAGAAGAGACCTCTGTAGACTTTTCCAAAGTTACCTAAGCATCACAGCTTTACAATTGAGTAAATAACCTTGCCAATGAATGAAATAGTTCAATTACCATAACAGAGCGAAGACCATATTTATTTCGCAAGAAAATCAATTGAACTATGGGTCTCAGCTGCAATTGCTGTAATGATATAGCAGTTATGCATTATGTACGTATGTTGGTTTGTTTGTATGTATGCGTGTATATATGCAGTGGCGTAGCCAGGAATTTATTATGGGGAATTTGGGGGGTTTCATGGCCTGACCGGATGCCCTTTCTAACACCAACCCAACAGTATTATAGTAAATAAAAAGGGAATAAAGTAACAAAGGGAATAAAGTATGAAAAACAATTGTTACCACATGCAATTGTTTTGTTTACTAAGAGGCGCTCTCTGCGCTAACTAACCCAAATGATATTAAGATTAATAGCGAGCGAAAAATAACAACAAGTTGCAAAACAAAACACAGTAGGCTGAAAGAGTCACCAGGGGCGAGCCCTCGCAAACACATATATAGACAGAAACATCTAAATCAAAAGCTTGGAAAAGAGAGCCTAAATGTCGGTGCTATCTAATGACATATTTAGCGCCATTAAAATAATAGATAAGACTATGTCTCTGAGAAACCGTAGTGGGATATATAATTTGTTTCAGCAAACCAGCTGAAAAATTGATCCTGATAAAACTTTTAGAAGCAGTTGGTAAACTCTTCAACCATTGCCTCGTGCTGCTGCTTCTCTTAAACGCAAATGGAACGAGTTCAGTCAAAATATGACACTATTGCTGTAGTCTATGCAATTAAGAGACTAAGACGATGACAAGCTAACTATTAAGGTCAGAAGGGAAGCGAAAGTTGGAGCTACTGAAAAGAAACAGCCCTGTAAACCTAACAACTGATATTCATTTCAAGGGTCGACATTGCGCCCACCAAGACTCAGAGTGATGAGAGCAATGATACCCAGAGGGTACATGTATATTGAGCCTTTAAACGGCAATGATAAGTGCAATTAATTTTATAAAGCGTATCTTTTTTCAAAAAAAAATTCGGAGACGCTCATTCATTTTTAGTCATTTCTATCCGTAAAGTTTTGCTCAGAGACATTTTTAGAGTTGTGGGATACTTCCGCGGTGCATATAATCGCACCGAAAATACTCAGTTTTTCAAACATGGACGAATTTAATTGAGAACAGTCTCGTTAAACTCCACAGCTGTGCAAACACTATGAGGCAATAACTTTTATACTCAGAATTATTAAGACATCTCATCACATGCGCTTGCCTGTGCCAGTCTCTTCCTACTGGCCAGCGGGCGTTGTTGCGCCCGAACCGGGCACACCACTTGCATAATTATTGAGGAGGTCGTGGCTGCGCCAGTACCTGTAGTCACCCCACTATTGATATGATATGCAGAATTATATAAATAGATCATCACAAGAGCTTGCCTGAACCAATCTCTTCTTCAAATTGTAATCGGGTGAACGGCACAAGGGTTGCTTCCACCTTTACTCTCTCTTCCGGATTCATGTAATCCAGGATTGTAGGATCCCTCTGAGGTGCAGTTGCTAAACAAATACATCAACAAAACAGATTAGATTCGAGATATCCGTAGTGAGTATAAGCCTCTAAATTTTCACGTGACCCGAATGGCTAGGGCCTTGGCTGAGGTAGTATCGGCCCTCTACCCATGCATCATGAGCATATAGTTAATGAGGAGGGGAGTGGCTGAGGTAGAATCGGCCCTTCACCCACTACTGATGTCAGATGGTACTGTGCCTGTAATGTGTGGACCAGTGATGTCCACCAATCTGATATACAAAATGTGTTTGTCAAAGGCGCTACCTTGATGACTTCTCTATTTAATAGAGAAGTTATCAAGGGAGCGCCTTTCGAAAATTGAACTTCGACCATGACTCTATCATCATCATCATCATCATCATCATCATCATCATCATCATCATCATCATTCACCATGAGCCATATGCTCGTAGGTGTCCAATGTCAACTTCGTCTTCTTCTTCCAATCGCCTCTGTCCTGGGCCAGGTGGAACAGCTTTTGTAGTGAGTCATCACACCAGTCCTCTACGTCCTCCTTCCATTCCCGATGTGGTCTGCTTCTCCAATTATTTCCGTCCATTATTCCGAAAACAAGAGTTTTAGGTTTTCTGTCTTATGTGTTATGACTCTATAGATTCCATAATTGGTCTTGCGCTCTGCATGGAATCAACTCCCTTCATCGAGACGCTCTACTCTATCATCTGTTACCCCAAGTGCATATTTTCACTGTCTCAAAATAACTCTTTTCTCTTAGTCTTTCGCACTGGGAGCACCTCCGATTAGTGTGCACTATGTGTGGCGCTTTATAAATGTGCAGATACAATGCAATACAATGTCGACTGTACTGGCATTGTTGTTGGATTAAAATACCAAGAAGTTGGTTTCTCCGTAAAGAACAATTATTAAAGAACAACTATCTTGCCCTCTCCGGTTTGCAAGATCAACTTGATATCCTGGTCTCCGGGTAAAGACCGCCATGGCTCAGTATCGTATTATTGCCATCGTAGGCCCTTAATCTGGAACGAACTTCCCTTCAACCAGCAGTAAGATATTGGTTGGTCCCCACCCTAGTCCCTCCACTATTTCAAGATCTTCTTATGTCTTCGAAGTCTTGTTGTTGAGGAGTATTCTTGCTCCCTTATGGAAAAGTTTTTGACACCAAGAAACTTGGTCTGGCGGAGATCATGTGGCTGTATTTTTAATTGACTAGAATGAATAATTCATAATGAACTTCTCGAATTTGCTGATGCCGTGTTGATTGGTGTCAATAAAGTCATCAACAACTTGAACTTGAACGTAGGAACCAAAATTGTAAATATTATGTTCACTTGTTATAGCGCCCATTAACAATCCACTCAGAGACGACACCGACTGCAGCGCGGACACTGAATTTCCCACCGAAACGCACGAGCAATTGCGAGTGAAGGACCTACTCAGGGTTCCCATTCGGCGGCTTGTGGTGGATTCGAACTCGCAACCATCCGGTTCCAAGGTAACGAATATACCTCTACACCACCGCGCCCCACACTATACTATATTTGATGGGGCGCGGTGGTGTAGTGGTGTCGTCGTTGCCTTGGAGCCGGAAGGTTCGAGGTTCGAATCCACCTCAAGTCGCCGCGTTAGAACCTTGAGCAAGTCATTCACTCGCAATTGCTTGGGCGTTTCGGTCTGAAACTCTGATGCAGCGTCCGCGCTGTAGTCGGGAGCGCCTCTGAGTAGGTACCTTAAAGGGGCGCTATAGCAAGTGCACATACAAACATATACGCATATACTAAGAAATTATGGAGAGAGTTTCAATTTACTGTATCTGATCTCCGGAGGTCGATAATGTACAACTGGAGATCGTGCCGTCGCGAGTGGCGTCTTCTTTGACTTATAATGCGTCCTACAGAGAACGATGATCAATATTAGGATTATGAGTCCACCAACGCCACAGACCAATCCTATGATCAATGCGTTTCTGTTCACAGGATTATCAATCCAACTCATGTAGTACTGGATGTACCCGACAGTGAATCTGTGGTATCCTACTTGGAGCTGCAATAAAACAGACACAAGAATACAGAATACTACACACAAGAATTCTATGCGATATCAAATAGAAGTAGGTCTAAAAATGTCGCTATTATTGAGCGCAGTGCTTATTTCCATGTTTCAGATAAGATTACATCAAGCCAGATAAGATCAGTTTGGATTGAGTTACATTGAATCGAAGACAAAATGGCTACCGGCCGCGGCTCTGCACGGGCATGTGGAGGGACAGAGAAGCCAAGGGAGACAACCAAAGACCTGGATGGACAATATAAAAGAGGATCTAGCAGCACAGAACATGGATATGAGAGATGCAATGGATAAAATCAGAAACCGAGCAAGCTGGAGAGGGCATATTGAGGCCTCATCGCTGGCGTAGCACATGCGCCTGACGGAAGAGAGACCAAGAAGAAGAAGAAGAAGAAGAAGACATTGAATCGGATTGGATTCAAGTAGTCCTACCACTTACTATCGTCTGTTTAGAATCACCGACTGATGTAAAACTCGATGGATCCGGTGGATAGAAGGAGATGATATTGCCGTAAATGGTGATGATCTCGCATTTAACGTCTCCTACCGTCAATACGTAGTCGTTCGCTGTGCTGCCCACCAGAAAATTCTGACCCTGTCGCAAGAACCAATCATCATACAGAACTCTCAAATGACGTGATATGTCTGACGCCAGAGTCTAAAACAGTGCTTAAAGTCTGGAAAAATAAGTGCCTGGACACCCCTTACCTTTCCAAAAGAAGTGCCTGGACGCCCCTTACCTTTCCAAAAGAAGTGCCTGGACGCCCCTTACCTTTCCAAAAGAAGTGCCTGGACGCCTTACCTTTCCAGGCTGTGCTTGCCAATAAGTGGCTGGACGGTGTTCAGATTTAAAAATAAGTGCATGGACGCCATCCATGACCGTCCAGTCACACTTTAAGCCCTGATCTAAAAGCTACAGCGATTGAGTTAGAAATAATTATCAAAACAATTCGTAATCGTAAACTCGAAATTTCTAAAGCGCCACTCGAAAGCCAAGCGCGGGGCCCTAGCTTATTCACGAGCGCTGCGTTGAGTTAGAAGGGTTGTCCGTGAGAGTAGTCCGTGGTACAATTCAACGGTGAGCAATGATCAGACCGATAATATTAATAAATTTTATCAATGTCGACATCTCTATTTGTTTGCAAGTCTCTCCACAGAGCCGCACCTGAGAATCTGCGTGATTGCTGTATAGGGACGTGCTGCTCCTCCGCTTCCGGGCTGCCACTTAGATCCTCGACAAAAGCTACGGATGAGAACCCATTTCGGTGACGGCTCTTTCTCAGTGGTCGGTGAGAACGAGAGGAATCGAGTTCGAGCCCCGTACGGCGGACGTGCTTTGTAGGCTGCTATTAGCACCTTTGTATTGTAGGCTGTCTGTTCTGTTAGTAGTTCAGATCCATGTCTTCTGTCATTTACCTTCTTGTGAAATTGTTTCAATATTATTGCATAGGCCTAACTGTTGGCCTACACTGTAACCGATTGCGGTCTGTTTCAATAAAGAATGCTATTATTGTATCACAAGTTATAGCTGTTACCAGAATAGTTAACCAAAGATGACATCAATCTCCTAACACTGTGGAAAATTTACGATTCTATTTAAGAATATTTCTTAAATATTAGGGAAGGGACATGAGCATGGACGGTTCCCGCACCACAAACATTGGGGAACCGTCCCGTGTTTCCCCTCTGAGTCACCGCCCACGGACAAGACACTTAGTAGATGTGCTGTAGCTTACCGTAACTTGAAACGCCCTAAGTCCATCGTAAACGTTGTAGATCATATTTTCGCTCCATGGGTCAATGGCAGGGTCATCGGTTCTCCAGTAGCTGCAGTTCTTGTCGGTGAATTGGCAATCATTATAGTCGCTATATTTGCTGATATCCATCGATATTGTCAGCGCTGATTTCTCGTTGGGGAGGCCATCATAGTTTCTTGTGTATGGAGCAGTGCATTCCAGTGTTGTGCTGTTTATGTGATGGCAAAACTAAAAAAGAACGAAGTAGGGTTCAGACCAGTGGCGTAGAGAAGGGGGTTTCGGGGGTTAAAACCCTCCTTGGCCTAGGGGAAAAACTTTTTAAAGGTTATTTATCCACATAAATAAGAAAAACAAAACAATTGCTTGTAGTAACAATTGTTTTTCTTACTCTATTCCCTTTGTTATCTTATTCCTTTTTTATTTACTGTTATACTGTTGGGTTGGTGTCAGAAAGGACATCCGGCCAGGCCATAAAAACCCAAAACCCCACACCATCATAAATTCCTGGCTACGCCACTGGCTCAGACTCTTCTACAGAGGCACTCGAACAATGATCCTGTCGTGGATCACTGTTTATTGTTATATCGGTTAAGAGCAAAGACTGGCTGTGCCTTATAAAATTATTAGGTTAAAAAAATTGGGGCTGCAATCGAATGCTAATATAAACGCAATTGCAGATATCGTTGAATCAGACGATAGATTTACTTGATTAAGTGCCGACTTGATTTGAGTAGATTAGATCAATTATATTTGATTTGATTAGTAGGCTATATATATATTTTAATAAAATAGACTGGATTAGATTGGATTGGATTGAGATAAGATAAATAAGATTTGATCGAAATGAATTTTATTAGTTTAAATTATATTAGAATGGATTTTATTAGTTAAGATCAGATTAGAATTGATTGTTTTAGTCTGGACCAAATTAGATTCGATCGGATTTGTTTGGATTTGATTAGAATAGACTGGACTGAGCTAGATATGATTGGTATATTTGCATTACTATAAACGGAACTATGATCTTCTAAGATGGTGGCAACATTTGACTGCAATCTCAGTGCAGCATCCTAACTTGTCCGTATGTTACCATGCGCTATATAAATTGACAAATTCCTATTTTGATCATAATTAATAGATTGCATTTATTCAGATTGCATTGAAGTGGATGAGATTTGATTTGAGTCGAGTAGAATAGAATGGATTTGTTTAGATTAGATTATAACGAATTGAATTAGACAGGACTGGCATAAACAGAAACGGAACCATGATCTTATTAGATTGTGGCATTCATTCAGTTTCAGTACATCATCCTAACTTATCTGCATATTATTAGGCTATTCTGATCACAATAGTGGAGCTGACCGTGTCGTTATGTTCCAGGGCACCTTCTGTTGTGTAGTTGGCGTAGTACGGATATGCAGTATTACTTCCAATCACAAGCGTAATGAAGGGATAGGCCACCGAATCCAAGTTTTCACCTCTAACCGTCTGTGGTATTCCACCGCTGAAAAGTCAGTTAAATGCACGTTATTCAACGAAGATTTTTCCCTTGTCCAAAAAAGCTGCACATTGAAAAATCGCTGTTAGCCCCCCCCCCCCCCCCCCACTCCCGTACAACGGCGGAGACTTGCGAGCGGCCGAAGGACGATCGCCGAGGCGCGACATTTTCGGTCGCGACAACATTTCCATTTTCGTCGACCAAATTTTCTGACGACCTTTTTCCTAGTCGTCGTTTACAAAAATCTCTCGAAAACATACCATTTTCCCTGCCTAAAACCAGTAACCATCGTTTAGTCATTTCGTCAAAATATCCTGAAAACATACCTTTCTCTTCTGCCGAAATAACTTTTATCACATGTTTAACCAAAGATCACCCCAGTATCATAACACAGTCAAAACATTGAGATGCGCTTTACGCGTGTTTCTCAAATATTGGGGGACAACACCATGGACGGTCCCTCCAACCACAAACATTGGGGGACCGTTTCCTCGTCCCCATAAGTCTCCGCCCATGCTCCGTAGAGCAGGGCTTTTTAACGTGCAGTTGTACACAAAATGTGCAGTTCCAAATGGATTTGTGCAGTTGTAGAAGCACTTCTGTCACAAGTTCTGTGCAGTTAAAACTAAAAAAAGGTCATTGCCATCCGATTGGAAGTAATTTACAATGGAAGATGAAAAAGGAAAGAAGGAGTTGTGCAGTTCTAAAAATTCATTTTAAACAGCCCTGCCGTAGAGCCCATAAAGGACCAAATTCCCATGCTATCAGGTAAGTATACCCTGATCGACGGACCCAGACTACCTGACTGGTGCCGCAGCAGCTAGCAGACTGACTGGATTGGACGAGGGAACCAGGAACGTAATCGTAATCGTAATAATAATATTGCAATCTCCAAACTTCTAAAGCGCTACTCGAAAACCAGGCGCGGGCTCCAGTTTATTCACGAGCGCTGCGTCGAGTTAAAAGGGTTGTCCATTTGACCGCAAGATTAGTCCAAAGGTGGTCCGGACCGAGTCACCATAGGATCAGAGTGGGCAGAACAGCACTAAAGCGAGCGTCGTTTGTGCCGGGAATTGGAAGGTGGAGAATCAGATGAGACAGGGTAAGAGGGAGTAAAGAAGTGAAGGAAATAATTCTAGGGAAGCACAGACAAAACGAAAGCATAAAAAGAAAATAATTATGTGCAGCTCTAGATGAAGAATGGTCTGATGAAGATACTGTCAGGAGAAAGGAAATGAAGGAGATTCTGTATAGTATACATAATTATATAGTAGGGGAGGTGGTTCAGTACGTCCTCGTCGTCTCTCCCGGGCAACAGGGAACAACCCTGGCTAAATCTGAACCGAGGACAGAGGAGAGACCTGATCAGTCGCCCTACATTCTCAAAGGATCATGAAACTTAACCATGGCAAGCACACCAAATAGACTGCGAAGCAATTGGAATGACGATACAGGAGGCGACGCATGTGGCGCAGGATAGACAAAAGTGGAGAGCTACCATGGGAAAGCGGCCGACGCGTGCTGACGTCATCGCCTGACGGCCATAAGTCAAGTAAGTCAATACATATATAGTATACTTATGCATACATACATGTAGGCCTATGTATAGTATGCTTATACTCATATTTACTTATATTTATTGCATACTAAATTACTCATGTATAGTATACTTATGCATACTTACTCTATATATCTCAGATTACAAATTACTTATAATGCCAAATACTTTTATATCCGATTGTTCAAATCCTTCATTCAATTATTTATGTAGCACCTCTTCAATGAAACTACTCAGAGGTCTTCCCGACTTCTGCACAGCCAAAAAGAACAGTTTTTGAGTGCTCATTGTATAGGTTTAATGTGTTAGAGAGTGATCTAGGGAACAGGCGCAGCTCAAGAGGGGATCCATAGCGCTGGGCCAACCAATGGTCTTGCATGGCGGTACGAGGAAATGAAACTGAGAGTTTCGTTATTCTACGTTAAAGTTGTGTAAAAGAACTATTAATGCAATTTTAATCAAGTTATATATTATTTTCGAAAATATATATATAATATAATATATTTTCAAAATATATTTTCAAAATATATTTTCAAAATATTTTCGGTATTCACTAATACATTACCGAAAAAATCTATATAGTTATATAAACAAGTGCAAGACGACATAATACAATACATAGAATACCTTATGATTGATGTCTTTGGAGATACGCTGTGGATGATGGGGTCAGGTTTGAACGTGAATTCCCAATTGGCAACAATTAAGGAGGCGACACCTTGCGGTCGTTCCCAGTAGATACGAACTGGAATTGACACACGCGGATACGATTCACTTCCGGCTGATGTCTTGATTCGAATAAACGTGTCGTTACTAAAAAGAATTGTAATTGTAATAGTAGGCGTATCTGACATTTATAAAGCGCCACTTTAAGAAAAAAATTGTTTGAATACTACAATTAATGTGCAATGTGCAATATAAGACATCTAGTTCGCATCGTCGAAAGATGTATTGGCGGTTTGAGCACGTTGCATAGGCCCTAATGGACTCTCCTGCATTGAAGTTATCTCTCAATGCTAAGTTCCGACTAAGATTGCCAGCATTTTCATGAATTCACACAACTCTTAGCCGTCCATCACTTTGTTCCTCTGACTTTCGAAACCATGGTCACGGTGAATGATGAAGGCATGGCCTTTCTTTTATCCTTGGGGCAGAACCTCAGCGCCATGCCTGGAGATGCACGCGAGACCTCTTACTTATTCCAGCGTCTTGTTCTTACAATCCAGCGATTTATTGCGGTGGCATTACGCGGTTCATTTCCTGCAGTGGACTTCAACGATGACTAGACCTGGCGTCGTTCCAGATTTTTTATTTTATTTTATTAATTAGTGTAAAAAATCACTAGTAACTATGGTGCATAACTTTTACGAAAGGAAGATCTCTCTAGATTAACTTACCTCAGAAGCATTTTGCAGTCGTAGTTTTCTCCTAGCGTAACGTTGGTCGCGTTGCTTAAGTGTTCACCTATCGTGACGAGTAACGTTCCTCCAGACACTGGTCCATACGTTGGAAAAGCGATGTCTGCGTCCGGAATCTGGATAATAAAAAACATAAACTACCATCTGAAACATCTGTATTCACTTCTTGTCTGTAATGTTTGAGGACAATGTTGAAAGGCGCTTTAACAAGGTGTCGCTGCTTTAGAAAAATGTTAGAAAATAACTGGAATAGGTTTATGGACCCGATTTGTCATGTCATGTCATGTCGCCATCGTCGCATCGCGACGGTTGGCTACATGAATGGATCGTTAATGACCAGAGTCTTCTGTCCCTTGTCGCGCTCATTAAGTCAGAGCCTAAAAGTCCTGTCCAGTTCAAAACGTTGTCGATCCAAGATATCCTCGGCCTTCCTCGTCCAAGGACCCGATTTTGAAATAATCAAATATTGTATTGTATTGTTTCTGACAATTTACAAAGCGCTTCTCACAGCAAGAGCCTTTCAGAAGTACTCCCAGTGCGGGCAACCTCGAAGGGTTACCCGCACTGGTAACTCTTCGAAGGGAAAAGGTAGGTTTTAAAGTGAGTGAAAGATGAGGATAGACTACAAGTGGGGATAACAGAGCGAACTGATGGAGGAAGTCCATTCCATAAGGAGGGACCTATGCAGGCAAATGATTTGGTTTGAACCATGGATGTCCTGACGTGGGAAACAAAGAAGTAAATAATTACGTATTAGAAATAACACTTGTCCAGCAAAAGATGTTTTAAAATTTTGGCTAATATTTTTTTAAACAATTAACTCTGACCAACCACAAAAAGCGAATACATGTCGACATTTTAAAACTATTTGGGAACTCTAAGTCCGGACTCAAATAATGATTATATTGGTTGTCAATTCCACAAAAGATTCGACTGTTTTTTTATTATTATTATTACATAGACTGTTGCTCCCATTCCAGTACACGAGCATCAGAAGTTAATGATACTTGAATTATTATTTTTATATTTGAACGCATTTAAAATAGCATCATAGAAGCTAAGACTCTAAAAGGCAATGCCATTCTTCACTCGAGCTAAATGTACCTTCTCTCGCACCTCCATGCGGTTTCTTTACGACTATATCTTGCTAAAAAAAATACAAGTAAGCTTACCTCAGAAGCCAATGATTTCCCTACAACATTTCAATCTTGGAACGCATTTAACCAGTGCTATAGAAGCTAAAACTCTAGCAAATAATATTCTTCACCCCAAGCTACACTTAGCCTACTTTCTGTTGTTCCTTCTTGCTGTTTCTTCGCGACTATATCGTGCACACAATAGAAGTGCGTCAGAGGTTAATGATTAGCCTACCTAACATTTTAATGTTGGTGTGCCTTCGCTTGATGCCTTGCGTATATACACAGGCGCTATATAATTGGAAATTACAGAAGTTATATTAAGCAGTGTTCCTGTTTATGCCATTAGAAACCACTTACACATTGATTATTAGAGGTCGATGTTTCTCTGCAATAACATTGGCCATCAGTTGAACATGGCTCATTAACGTCTGTTACTCCGACAGGATGGCAATTGCAGCTGGTAGTCTTTGGCTCATCCCTGGATAAACAATACGATTGCCACGGCAGAGTAAGACGCAGACTAATCTAGACCTAACTAGGCAGTGGCGTAGCCAGGAATTTTTCATGGGAGGGGTGTTTTTTTGGCCTGGCCTTTGCCCTTTCTGAAACCAGCCCAACAGTATTACAGTAATTAAAAAGGGAATAAAGCAACAAAGGGAATAAAGTAAGAAAAACAATGGTTACTACAAGCAATTGTTTTGTTTTTCTTATTTAAGTGGATAAATAACCTTTAAAAAAAAATTTTCCCCGAGGCCCATGGGGGGGGTTTAACCCTCGAAACTACGCCACTATAACTAGGGCTGCCAACCGTCCCGGATTCGCTGGGACAGTCCCGGAATCGGCCCTATGCGTCCCGTGTCCCGGATTGATCTCAAATTGTCCCGGAATTTGTGGTAGAGAGGCACTTGACAAAATTGTGTTCTTTTACACAATAAACTCTGCAAGTTTGTGTGATGATTTTGCGTTGTGCGCTCTATTAAACCTACCGTTGTTGGCTGAGCATCGAATGGTGGACAGCGCTCGGTTCAAGTCTTGAAAACTTTACAAACCACTGACATAGTAGCATATTGTGTCCTATATACTGTTAGTCCGTTCTAAAGTTTTTTTTAGAGATGATGTGCTGATTTCCACGACTTTGTGCCTATGCAATAGGCATGGGCGCCTGCACATACGGGTAAGAGGGGGGCACCTGCCCCCCTGGAAAGGTAAAACCTATTTTAACTGCCAATTTTCGGTTGTTAAAAAATTTCTTTGCACTAAACAAACAATATTCATAATAAAAATTATGAAAAAGTGAATCTAAGAAATTTACATTAAGAAACCTCTTTAAAAAATACCCATAATTATATGTTAATTTCCTGCTCTGCATTTTCAACTTCTTGTTTAAAAAAACTTTGACCGTGACCATCAAGTTTTGCCCCCGCCTGCAAAAAATTCTGCGGGCGCCCATGGCAATATAGGCCTATAAAGGGGACGGCGTAAACTGGTATAATATCTAGTGCTTGCGTGCGTCCCGGAATGGCAAAATCAAGAGTTGGCAGCCCCAGACCTAACCACTGCTTAATGTATTTGCCAATTGCTTAGTTTATCGTGTTCGTTCAATTGGTATCAGTCAGTCCAGGCAGAGACGGCTTGCGATTCTGTATCATGCACCAAGTATTTAAATATCGCTTGTATTTAATATCATTTGCGTAATGTGTTAAGTGTGCATTGCATTGAGTATCATTTGCTTAATCCGTATCAAAATAGATCGATTTATGCATTGAGTGACATTATTTTGGATAAAGTAGCATTTCTGTTGAATATCAGTTTTATTAAGACTCACCCGAGAGACAGATAAGATACAGATACAGATTCAGAGAAATTAAGTGTGTGTGTGTGTGTGTGTGTGTGTGTGTGTGTGTGTGTGTGTGTGTGTGTGTGTGTGTGTGTGTGTGTGTGTGTGTGTGTGTTGTGACAGATACAGAGAGAGAGAGAGAGAGAGAGAGAGAGAGAGAGAGAGAGAGAGAGAGAGAGAGAGAGAGAGAGAGAGAGGGGTCATTTCTCAGTGCTATTCTGCTATTTTAAGCCTATAATTATGATTATTTTTTATTACTATAATGAAATTATGACTTAAAAATTCAATAAATAAGCAAAACACGGCACATAAGACTGACAGAGTCACCAGTGACTTTGAATGTAAATTTAAATTCCGATTATTAAGACTATGTAATCGTAATCGGCTACAATTACTTCCGCCGATTACCGGGTATCATTGCAATTGCAGACTGCGACTACTCTCGACAATTACGATTAATCGGTTACTTCTACCAATATCATTGCGAATACTCGAATATTCAGCTGCACCTACCATCCATAGAGCTGTACGTCTTCAATTTCAATGAAACCGGATGTATTTGCGTTGGTGTAATCTCCTTCATTGGCTTCGATTGTCAGATTAAAGTGATTAAAAATCCTCCACCAAAGCCAACCATCGGAAGATGCATTGCGAACGGAGAATAAACCATCGGGAACAGAGACCGTCAGATTTTGACCAGATCTAAAATTAAGGTCATGTTGCGCATTCAGACATTATTTACGATTACCTCAGCATACAGAACGACAGGCTTGTTGACAATAAATTGTTAGGTTTCGAATAAAACCGCCGTGATAGGCCTACCTGTACTTAGCAGTAGAGGTGCGCTTTATAATCTGGAGTTTTTTTACACGTTTACGATAGTCAAACATATACAAACATTTGCGCCAAACTAACTAGCAGCAGCCTCTTTACTGCTGTTCTGGGGGATGGAAGCCAGGTAGGCCTACTGCAGGTTCCAGCCTGTCAAGGTCGCCTTCTGTCGTCTGCTCCCACGAGCCCATAACTAAACAATCCCTCCGGCAGATGGCGTGGTGAGGAAAACTTTCATCATTGCTCTATGTAGGATTTTTATATTTAGGATAATATGGATTTATAATATTTAACATTCTTTATCAATTCAACGGGTAAGGCTATAGTCTGTGTATAATATACGTTTATTATTATCATGTCTCATGTCTGTATAGATCAAAATGCAAATATCAAGCAATTAAAGATTTTTCCAATCTTATCTTGATCAAGGAAGTCTCCCGGAATTGCCTCCTTTTGAATTTGTGCACGTCTACGCCTCTGCTAATCTATCTAACCTAATCTTTGGGCACAGTGGTGTAGTGGTGGGTTCGGTGCTTTGAAGTCGGAAAGTTTTTGGTTCGAATCCACCTCAAGTCGCCTCGGATGGACCCTGAGCAGTGAACAAGTCCTTCACTAGCAATAACTCATGCGTTTCGGTGTGAAACTCTCGTTTAGTGTACGCGCTGTAGTCGGGAGCGCCTCTGAGCAGATTCTTGAACGGACGCTATAACAAGTGTTCATTAGGGATATGACAAAAAAATTTTTTTCAGAATTTCAAATTCCCCATAGTATCATGAGTGGAGCTTTTGCTTTTCTAAAAGAAAAAGAATAGTGGTTAGTGTCAACTCTTAAAAAATGTCACCCACCCGCCAAAAAATTGTTTTATTGCTATCTTGCTTCTTGAATCTTTTCTTGATGTATATAGATTGGAAGTTGAAAACTATTTAAAGGTCTTACACCAGATTTCTTGCAATTGCAGTTGAAATAAAAAATCAACTGAACTTTACAGACACTTTCAAGATGTCTAAAAAGGCACCTTCTGCTACAGAAAGAAACAAGAAAGTTTGGTCTTCAAATTTGGTACAGTTTCAAAAAGCTAAGAATTCAAGGAAACATAACACTGTTAGCAGTCTTGACACGATGTCAAAAATGCCTATGGAACTGCATATCTTGAATAGATTCAAGACTTTGGCTTCAACACTGAAAGGCAAAAAAGAAAGAGTTCTGATAATTGCTGAAGAGGTCAAAAACTTATGGAGAAAGCTTAACTTTCCAATCCAGCAAGGCAAATCTTCAGTTGAAAGAAAAATCGAAAATGTAATTAAGAAATACGAAAAACATTGTCGAAGACCTGGTAATCAAGTCTTTACCAGTTTGTTCAATGTGACAGATGAGAATGGAGAATGGTTTTGCCGAGAAGACAGAGAATTCTATGACCTTCAGACGTCGACTAAAGGAAAAGTTGGTTATTGTACCTTAAAGACAGATACAAAAGGACTTCACCCTAGAAAGCTACAGTTGATTAAGTTAAAAGTTAGTCAAGACACCAGTGTTGAATTAAGCAGTGAAGAAGAAGAAGAAAGTTGTGGTACTGAAGAAGAAAAACAGGATTCCAGCAGTGCCTATGAAGATTTGGATGCTCCAACAACATCTAAAAGACAAAGAACTGATTCAGCAGTACAGTTAGTGACATCAGCAAAACTTAGTACAAGAAAGGCGCACACAGTCTGCAAAACTCTTGCAAAGAGTGGAATTTCTCTTCCAACTCCAAGTCAAAGTGGTGTTTACAAAGCGACAATGAAAGCAGGAGAACAATTAAAGCAACACTATAAGGAAACTTTAAGGAACGAGAATTGGAGCTTGCACTTTGATGGGAAGCGCATAAAGAAGAGAGAGTATCAAGTTGTAGTTCTGAAAAATGAAAATAGAGAAGTTAAACTATCGGTTCTTGAACTAATCAATGGAAAAGGTGAGACTATATTTAATGGAATAAAGACTGTGCTTGATGAATATGAGCTATGGCCTGCAATTAAGATAATTATTTCTGATACAACCTCTGCAAATACAGGAAAATCTATTGGTGCAGTCACACGGCTACAGAATCATTTTGTTCTGCTTGGATTACAGAAACCTCTTTATATTGGATGCCAACATCATGTTCTCGACACAATACTGAAACATGTTATGGATGATTGTTTTGATGGAGCAACCACCTCACCAAACCTCAGTTATTGGTTCATTACGAAAGTAACAGAAGAGTACGAGCAATTGAAAGCATCGTTTGACAATTCTGGAAATGCTCTGAAGAAAGTAGAACAAATTGACTGGCGAGATGACATGGCTTTCCTTCACCATTTGATTGCTTGTTACAAGGATTTTAAGAGTACAGGAAGCTTTCCTATGGTAGAATTCAAAACACTGCCAAATATAAGCAATGCAAGATGGAATAGCAGAGCAATTTTTGCCTTGCTAGCTTACATTTTAATTCCGCAATTCCAGCAGTCACCTGAAGGTCAGTCAGCATGTGACTTTATTTGTGGTACTTGGAGTGACATCTGGTTTTCTGGCCAGTACTATAATCCTGACAACTTTGATAATCTAGCAGAAGTGTGTCAAAATCATTCAAAGGCATTAAAGTCATTGAGGAACTTTTGGTCTGTGGAGCCAACACCGATTCCAACACAACGGTCAAATATATGTGCTGAAAGAGCAATTAAAGTTATGCAGGACTTACTTCCACTGTGTAAAAGCATTGACAAACTGAGTATTAAATTTCTTTTGTCAAACGAACACTAAAAATCTGTACTTTAAAACGTTTAATACAATTTTCCGATGTGCGGCACAGCTGTGCCAGTGTTTATATACAATGTAAATTGTTTTTCTATTTGGTGGGTGACATTTTTTAAGAGTTGACACTTGCCACTGGTGTTTTCTTGATCTTTGCATAAAAACTCCACAACAAATGACATGGGGAAAGGGTTTTAAAAATAGTCATATCCCTAGACTGTTCATACATACAATAGATTATGTATAATTAATACCTGTCTGAACACCAAAATGTAGACAGCAATTGTTCGATTAAGTGATATTTCAATCTTATCTTATGCTCAAGGACCGGTAGGTCTACCGGAGTTGCCTCATCTTCAATTGAAGTCGGGCTGCGACACGGCTAATCTTATATCACTCACGTCCGCTCGTCTCTTCTAATAAATCGCTTAGCTGTACGCGCATATTCCTATGTTGTCGGTAGAGTATGTAAAGCAAAACTGATGCCCTATTAAACCTCTACAATGTGCACATGTTTATCTTTTTCTCGCATTGACTATAGCACTCCTTCAAGCTCGCTACTCAGAGGCGCTCCCGACTACAGCGCGGACACTGCGTTGGAGTTTCACGTCGAAGAGTACAAGAAATTGCAGTTGAAGGACTTGCTCAGGGTTCTTCATGGCGGCGGCTTGAGGTGGATTCGAACCTCTACGGCTCCAAGGCGCCGAACCCGGCACTACACCATCGCGTCCCACATATCGTAATCGTAAGCTCCTAATTTCTAAAGCGCTACTCGAATGCCAAGCGTGGGGCACCGGCTTATTCACGAGCGCTGCGTTGAGTCAAAAGGGTTGTCCGTAAGAGTAGTCCATGGTGGTCCGGGTCGAGTTACCGTAGGATCAGAGGAGTGGAACAGCTACTAAGGTGGGTGCCGTCTGAGCCGGGAATTGGAGGGTGGAGGATCAGATGAGACAGGATAAGAGTTCTTGAACAGGAGTGTCTTTAGTTTCGAGTGAAAGGCCCGAGGTGTGATGGATAGAGGAGCCTGAAGAAGGTGATGGTGTGTGATTAGTAATGATGGAGGAGGAACTGAAAAGGATCGGAAAATATGTATGCCTATTGCCTATGTCCCTAATTCCACTCACCGCTTGCAGCTGAAGTATAGTGAACCTTTCCTTCGAAGGTATTCGTCATTCGGTTGGCAAGTGTCATTGAAATATGTCGTCCATGTGATGTTAGTTCCGGATGCTGTCACTACGATGGAACTGGGAATGACACTCGTGGGACTCAGCATCACCGATATGTCACTCACCTATATTCGTTAAATATGATAAAAATGATATTACGAGGGGTTTTCTTTCATACAGTGCAGTGCGTCGGCCTTCTGTTGGAAAATTATTAAGGCATTTTATTCTAATGGTAACGGTACAGTGTATGAAGTATAGGCCTACTTACTAACAAAACTATACAGGAGGGTGGAAAACAAGACAGGACAAAGGTGGGTTGAGGACAAGATAGGACAACAGATAATTGAAGACAAGACAGGGCAAAGGAGAGTTGAGGACAAGACAGGACAAAGGAGGGTTGAGGACAAGACAGGACAAAGGAGGGTTGAGAACAAGACAGGACAAAGGAGTGCTGAGGACAAGACAGGACAAAGGAGCGTTGTGGACAAGACAGGACAAAGGGGTGTTGAGGACAAGATAGGACAAAGAGCGTTGAGGACAGGACAGGACAAAGAGTGTTGAGGACAGGACAAAGTAATGTTGAGGACAAGACAGTACAAAGGAGTGTTGAGGACAAGATAGGACAAAGGATGGTTGAGGACAAGACAGGACAAAGGAGGGTTGAGAACAAGACAGGACAAAGGAGTGTTGTGGACAAGACAGGACAAAGGAGTGCTGAGGACAAGACAGGACAAAAAGTGTTGAGGAAAAGACAGGACAAAGAAGGGTTGAGCACAAGATAGGACAAAAGATAATTGAAGACAAGACAGGACAATACTTACCAGCGAAGAAGCGTTGAGTTGGATGGAGATGTGAGCCTTCATCGTTCCATTCTTCAACCTCCAGATCGTCGTCGGGTTACCATCCACAGCACAGGATGGAATCCCATTGGAACAATTGCCAGCCACGCAGCACTGAGCGTCGCTTGGATCAAACGCAGTTACCACACCTTCACTCAAGAGATTCCGTTTCACAAGAGGATCTGTTGTTGATTGTGAAGAACCGATTGAAGGCAGCAGAGATACGATTGCAACGACAAGCAAGGAATTTAAGGCAGCCATGCTGGAAATATCAAATTTAATATTATTATCTCAACCTAAAAATCACCATCAAACAGGACTTTTTTTAACGTGCAGTTGTACACAAAATGTGCAGTTCTAAATGGATCTGTGCCGTTGTAGAAGCACTTCTGTACAGTTAAAACTAGCAAAAAATCCTACGATTGGAAGTAATTTACCATGGAGAATTGGAAGAAAAGGGGTTGTGCAGTTCTAAAAAGTCCTTTAAAATAGCCCTGCCATCAATAAATAATTTTACTTGATTCCAAAAAATGTAACATTTCGAATCTTTGCTGACAGGTTTAGGCCAACATAATAGGCGCTTTGCAAAGAAATCTTAGAGATGGACTCAACAGACAGACCAAATTTCTCCTTAACTAAGCTTCTTTTCACATAATTTATGATGGCAAAGAAGATTTAAAACAAAACACCATTCTTAAAGCCCTATACTTGTCGATGATATCAAGTATAGCTTGTTGCTGTTTAACGACTCTGTGTCGTATAAAACGGATGATTAGAATCGCCCTCTTGCTTCATCCAGGCTTGGGACTGGCAATGCCAAATTTCCCATACGAGTAGTGGCGGAGTTTGGATAGCAAGCAAACGGAGACAAACTATTTTCAACTTATTGCAACCGTTTAGTGTATCGGATCGTGACTCTCTTCGCTCTTCTCAGCAGGAGGTACCCATCGACCCTTCTGCCCGCACAGCTACCCTCGCTTTGGAAGGGGCTCCCTTTGTCCCTGCGCTTATTTCCCAGGGTACAATTGTGGGGCGCGGTGGTGTAGTGGTGGCGTCGTTGCCTTGAAGCCGGAAGGTTCGAGGTTCGAATCCACCTCAAGTCGCCGCCTAGGGACCTTGGGCAAGTCCTTCACTCGCAATTGCTCAGCGCTTCGGCGTGAAACTCTGATGCAGTGTCCGCGCTGTAGTCGGGAGCGCCTCTGAGTAGCGGTTGAGGGCTGGAAGAGGCGCTAAAACAAGTGCGCAAACAAAAAAAACTCTTTGCACATCTCAAAGCTGTCTTTATTAACCGAGTGCATTTGTCGGGACCGCTTCTGTGTAGACCTAGTTGTCTTGAATGGGAGCTATATAAATTATCGTATTGAATGAATGAATGAACCAATGAATGAATGAATGATTTTATTTATTTATTTATTCTAAGGCTAATTCTAATAACTCTGAGACTTACCTCCTATAAACAAACTTCCAGAAGTCGACTGATGATTAGCGCAGCTTAGATATATCTTACTGTAAAATAATCTACGGGATAGATTTCCTTAAGATAAATTTAGCCAAGACGTCTGTTTTCTCGAACAAAAACAGCCATTGTTTATTTTATGCAGAACGGTCATGCAGCCATTAGTAAGTTCTATTGCACTTTTGACTCTGATAGTCTTTAGTTGAAAAGCTTCCGGGTCCGAGCACACAGAAGCAATTGAAACTCGAGCAGGACCTCATACCCGACTTTACACTCGGGCAACTCGTCTGACGCAGACAGGCTCTTCAGTCTGCCAATATTAAGATCAAGAGCTATCGCGAGTTTGGGATTTTAATCAACATTGCATTCTCGCTGATCAATGTATTCATGAATGCAGTTTCAAGGCACTCGCCACGGCAATTAAATTAGCTCGCAAGTCACTGCACGTATAGTTTATCTGTATGATCAATGGACTTTTTATCTGCTGTTAAGGTTAGCCGGAGCCTATCAAAATTCACACACATATATAATTATATACATATATACTATTATATAGCCTATATATATAAAAGGCTTATATAATTAGGCCTATAGACTATCATGGTTTTACCCGACTTCGTCCAGGGCTTTTATGCTTGAGTTTTCACTGATTAATCTTCGTTATTAAAATATGGTTAAGGAATATGTTGCAAGTATAAGGCACGATTCCCATTAGAGGGCTGGCTGCCCCTTCCCATTCCCTATCGTCTCCTTACCTTCCCTCCCTCTTCGCCTCTTTCTTCAGAATACATAGTGCAGAATACATACACTGTCATACAGGCATATTATTATTTAAACAGGTTTTGTTTAAATTCGTAATCGTAGTGTCCAAATTTCTGAAGCGCCACTAGAAACCCATACGCACGGCACCAGTTTATTCAATCTTCTTTCAAATTCGAATGCAGATTGTCAATAGCCTAATAGGTAAGCCCTAAGGAACATAATTTATGGTTCCGCGAGATAGGGTTCCTTATTTACATAAGTAATTTATCAATTATTAGACTATACATTGATGGTCAGCATTGTATCTTCATAGTCATATTTTAAAATGTCAATAGTTGATTTTTATTTTTATTTGGAACTCAAGGCTCCTAGCAAAATGGGCAAAAGCATAGGCCTGCTAAACAAAAACAATCATAGAGTCTCTAGGGGGAATGTTTTGGGTGTTTGAACCCCCCGAAATGCAAAAATGTAAAAATAATATAATGCATTTACTGGCACCTAATGCAAGACTACAGTGTGCAATGTATTGTCCGCCCAGAATCCGCAGAAGATCGCGATTTTAGAAGAAGAAAAACATAAACTTGCGTGTGAGCATTTCTGAAATCTGTAGGAAGATCAGTATAATATTACTGCAGTTGTATTGTATTATTGCATGTGAATTTGAGACTATTATGCATTGTAATCTGCAAGGCATATTTCTTATGCGCTTGTAACCCACAGCACTTGGCAAAAAACCCACGACCTAGAATTTTGAAACCTGTTGAAAGAATCTTAATTGGATGCAAAATTTATTTTTTTACAAGTTGAAAATGTGGCCAAGTGTAACGGCTTAACATAGAAACAAGGCACTAGATTTGGAATGTCTATAATATAGGCATACATATAATACTGGCCTAGCTAGCTACACCGGTAAGCGAGAGCGGCATTCGTCTGTTGGTTGCAACGGATTGCGGTTCAAGCCCCGGGCTGGGAGTTGACATTCAGAGATTTAGATATCTCGGGCTAGCACGTGTGGGACGCAAGGGCGCAAGCTCCTGCGGAGCGACCTTGGGCAAGTTGCTTACCCATCATTGTCTGTACTCTGTGGGAAGGCAACGGGAAACCATCTCACTCATCTCATCCCCAGGAACGTAAAGCCAATGAACCTGCCTTCGGGCAGAGAATCATCATCAACATAATATAGGCATATAATTATGTGATTAACAGCAAACAGGAAGAAGGAAGAAGCTTACTTGATTCTAGATAATATTATCTCACTGGTTCGCCCTTGACGTGGACAATCTTTCCGATTCAAAGAAGATTAACAGAACATTTTGTTGTAGTAAAACAGTGCAGAATAGAGTCCGTTCTATCCATGTAATACAGCATAACACTCCACAGACATGTATACTAAACCTAAGAAGTGAGCGAATGACACTTATTCACTTTTCATAGATGTGCAAAGTTTAAGCGTTCGCTTCAAACTCAAGACGGACGAAGGTCTTGATAGGGTTTTGCAAAGACGACGTAGATTGTGGACATAACAGCATCGAAGTTTGATCGCTTGCATGGTCAATGTGTACTGATAAGCGCTGTCAAGTTGTGGCTTTTAACTTATCATTTGCAACCTTAGATCTTCCTATAACCATGGCTCATACTGTCAAGGCTTTTAACCACTGCAAGCAGGTATACGTTTATACTTAAAGCCTGAACTGCGTTGTAATGCTGTATGAGTGATTGCATACAGTAGCACCGCGTTGCAATGCAGATATAAGCCAAAACGTCATGTGTAAAGTGGCTTATAACTTGGTGCAATTTGCGGTCTTAAATTTTCCAATGACCATCGCCTAGCCAAGACTCTGACCCACTGCAGCAGGTACATGTACATGTAGTTCTGTACTTGAAGTCTAAACTGTGTTGCAATGCAGTATACATGTAGGTTCTTGCACGCAATAGCATCGTATTGCTATATGCAACAATGCTTCGTGTTATGCTTAGCCTACCTGTGAACACTTGACAAATAATATGAGCTGTTTAGAAAGACACCAAACATTTTGCTGGTATTTCCTACGACCGAAAAACGATTTCGCATCATGGGCGGAGACTTAACCACAAAAGTTTGTGGTAGGGGCCAATATTTCAGAAATATTTCGTAAATATCATAAATATCTGCCGTGTTATCCATTGTTTATCCATAATGAACAATTTTGTTAAGATTACAGCTTTAAAAGCTACGGCTACAGTGTGAAAATTCAACAGATTGCAAACATTAGAAGGGCGCCACTCTGAAGTCATAAACCATAACAATCAGCATTAAAAAGTGAGCAATTTTTTATTAAAGTGACAGCTTAAAATGCTGCTATTACAGTGCGAAAATAAAATAATTTGAACAATGTGGAGGGGACTTAATCATGTTTTGAAGTCATGAAATAATGAGAAATTTTGTCAAGACTACAGCTTAAAATGTTACCATTACACTATAGACATTCAGAATATTGGGAGAGGACGCATTTGAAGCCTTAAACCACGACAATAATCACTGCAATGATGAACAATTTCGTTTATATGGCAGTCTAAAATGCCGCCATTGCAACGCGGAATCCCCAAAAATTTGATATAGAGAAGGAGGCACTGAAAAAGTGATTGCGACCAATCATTTTCGATGGCAGAAACCAGGAAGAAAGCAAAATCCAGCTACTTAGCTTCTTGATACTACAACAATGCAGAATAAAACCGGTTTCAAGTGTTTAATAGTGTTTGTAGGCTACATAATCGAAATAGTATATTACACTGATATTTAGAACTCTTGCAGTCTCTTTATCGAAGGCAAAAACCAGGATTTTGATTTTGAGATTATTCTAACTATTAGCATTAGGCCAACACTCATGTGCTCTTTTACACTTACTTATTTATTTCTCGCATTTGCTATAGCACCCTTTCAAGCAGTTTACTCAGAGGCGTTCTCGACTCCAGCGTGGACACTTCATCAGAGTTTTAAGTCTAGGCGCACGAGCAATTGCTAGTGAAGGACTTGCTCAAGGTCCCCACGCGGCGGCGGCTTGAGGTGGATTCGAACCTGAAATCCTCCGACTTCAAGGCACCGAACCCACCACTACTGTACACCACCGCGTCCCAAAAGTGACAAAGAAAACTCATTAAATTTTGTCAGGTGACATGTAATCAATCAATCAATCGTAATTTATATAGCGCCCCTTCAAGGTACCTACTCAGAGGCGCTCCCGGCCGAGATCAAGCGAAAAAAACCAGTCTTCAACAGTTTGTGAAATTGAGTAGAGCTTGGGAGGTGTCGCATAGTCAAAGGAAGTCCATTCCAGGTTGTTGGACCAACCAAAGAGAACGAACGCCTCTGCATTGTTGCAGAGCGAGTGAAAGGAACCATTAAGTCAACATGGACAGCAGAGCGCAGTGCGCGGTGGCCTATGCAAGTGGAAAGAGGGAGGCAAAGCTCATACAGATATCATTATGACATTTTGTCCGTGACATTTCGTCAGGTGAATTCAGTCACCATGACATTTTGCCTGTGACATTTTTTCTGGTGACATTTCGTCATGGAACCCCTTCTTCCGTGGACGAGACATTGCTCGCTCTTTGGCTCGACTTAGCAACCTCCTTCGAAGACACGATTCGCGTCAGTCTTCTAACTGGAGGATCAGGTGGAGGACCACATCTCAGCTTCAACGAACAGTCCGACGACGACGAAGGTCTGACCGGAGAGGTCATTGTCATTGACGAGGACGAACTGGATGAGTTCGAGGACGATGAGGACGGCGAGGACTGTCCTGATATTGAATTTCCTGTCGAGATAGGATGAATTGCTGCTGCTGCTGCAAATGTATGTGATTCCATGCGTGGCAGCAGGGAGCCACCTCCTCCAAGAGATGCTGCGGAGTCTGGTCTTCGAGGAAGCGGGAGTTCCATTCTGTGACGTCTCTTGTTCTGGGACTCAACGGTGCATGACGACGGCCGGAGTAGAGATTCATCCATCGTTCCGCTTGACTGATCGTCTTTAGTTTTCGTTTCCGTGTGGCTCTTAGTAACAAGCGATGCGTGACTGGTGTCAGCGAGCACTTCCTTTTGACGAAACAAACAGAATAAAGCAGGACTTTTTTAACGTGCATGCAGTTGTACACAAATTGTGCAGTTCTAAACGGATTTGCGCAGTTGTAGAAGCTCTTCTACATACAGTTAAAACTAGCATAAAAGGTCATTATCCTCCGATTGGAAGTAATTTATCATGGAGGATGGGAAAGGAATGAAGGAGTTGTGCAGTTCTAAAATATCCATTAAAAACAGAATAAAGTGTTTTGAAGCGGCAAAGTAAACTTCATTGTTAAGTGCATTCACGCCTATTTACTTTCAGTCATCATATGCATATAGGCCTACATAGCGCTGCACAACAATACAGAACAAAACATAATAAATGTGCAGTGCAGGATAGAATAAATTCTGCGCAGAATGCAAAATATAATAGCTATATACTGTACAGAATTGAATAGGATAGAATTTTATTTGGGCCTATATATACAGAACACAGAACAAAATAATATTATATTGAATTATGAATATCGGATTAGAATCTATAATGGGTATAGTAGAATATAATTATAGACTATACTGTAGCCTACAGAGTTGAATATAATACACAGAATATATCGGCCAATGCTTTTATGCAGCACCGTGGAAGTTTGAGCCACAGGGACAACAAGATCACCTAATTGCGTGGTACAGCGAAGGAATCTACGACCTGGAACGTGCAGTATGTCCAATACATGGGCGGAGTTTGGTTTCCGTTCTTGGAGGGGCTAAAGCTTTCTTGGGGGGGCTAAGCCCAGGAAAAGATACCATTTACACGGTAAAAAATGAATTTGGGTCTTCTTGGGGGGCTTAGCCCCCTAACCCCTGATAAACTCCGCCCATGGTCCAATACAATATAATACAATTTTATTGTGTGCCTCTGTGTACAATGTGTCTGTTTGTACCTCGTTCGACCTCAATTGTTTGGTCAGCGTTGGATTTTCGTTGCGTTCTTCGAAATGAGTCAATGTCGTCTTGTCACCTGCATTGCCGTTCTGTTGGTACTGAGCAACCGCCACCCTGCGGAAAATCAACATACATTTTTTTATTCCATTACCACTCCAATAGAACTCTGTTGAACTATTGTTTGACACCGATGTAGCACAACCTAAAATGAAATTATTCTCGATTAAATGTTCTGGTTCCCTGATATTCACCTTGTCACCTTGTGCTGTCAGCTCGTAGAGCTCTAGCGATTGTCATGACACACATTCTCCATTGTTATTTGGTTTGTTGTGTCTCGTGACAATTCTCTTGGCATGCTAGCAGGGGTGGTTTGCCATTGCCTTCCCCTGGTTTTGGTACTAACAGTCCGCACGACGAGAAGGTGGGCTAGTCTGCGCTCGTCAGAGACGTCGGTCAGATCACCTTCCTGCTTTACTCTGTCCCAGAGTGGCTGGCGAACCTTTGCGATATTAGGTCCTCTTAAAAGGTCATCAGAATTTTCTGCCGAAGATCCGCAAAAAATTTCCCGAACAGGGCCCCACATTTCTTAATCCGACCCTGCCTAGCCCTGTGACATTGTATGATGGTGAGTCTTGTCTCGTTTTGCTGTAACTTACTTCTTCAGAACGGTCAGCGATCCAGTCACTTGTCGACATCTGGAAAACAATCTCTCCAGTTGCTTCGGTTCCTCATCTAAAAAACTACATATACATATATACATACATACATATATACATATATATGCAGAATAAGTTACATATACATAGGTATGTATATATATAGGACATAGGCCTATATGTAGAATGGAGGATGACAGAAAAACAAAAGTGTGATGCTGGGAATTCTGGATGGTAATGGAAGAAGAGGACGACCAAACAGAGAGTGTATAGACGACATCAAAGAGCGGTGTAATCAAGACATTTACAGCTTAAGCAGATCTGCTCAGGACCGCGGGCTTTGGAAGAGAACGATAAAGTGTGCATTGGACACCTACGGGTTGTTAACCCATGGATAATGATAATGATGATGATGATGACTATATGAACCAATGACACACAGAAGAAACAGAATCAATGTAGGCCTAATGATTTAGCGCAATATATTAAACACTGAAATAAAGACAAAATGGCGCTGGATGTTCGTTTTTTGCAAAAATGTTATGGCAAGTTCGTCTTTTTTGCGGAAGGCTATGTTCTAACAGTATTGCTTTAAAATTATTATTTTAATAGCGTAATCATGAGGTAATTTTTCACTGCGAGCCTTTCATTACCAGGGGCGGATCCTGGGGGCAATCCGGCCATGCCCCCCACCACTTAGAAATTTCTTTATTTTTGACCGGCTATTCTAGCTCGAAAAGTTTGTTATTTAAGGAGATAAATAACCTTTAGAAAACTTTTTCCAGGCCAATGGGGGGTTTAACCCCCGAAACCCCTTGTCTACGCCACTGTCAACGATGCATGCCCAGATTGTCCACCGGTGCCCGCACTTGTCAAATTTCTATCCTTTGTATTCTTATAAACTTCAGAATATCTGGAATAGTACCTTGAAATAATTAGAAATTGTCCTGTGAATTTATCTAACCGTTTCAGGTCGTCGTCTTCTTCCGATTTCATTTCAACGATTGACGTCATCTCTTCCTGAATATTTCGAAATTTTCCTGACAGAGAAAAAACCATGAATTGAATATAACAACGAGTTGTTTCACTATAATATATCATGAAAGTGTTAAAAGTGTTATCCAGTAACAGAGTGTTAAACGATTACCTTTAAAGGGTGACGCCGCCTCAGCGGTTACGGCCCGCGCAAAGGGCTGTATGTCCCAGCTCACTACCCCCCCAAGCCGGTATTTCTCTGCCCCCCTCACAAACAATGAGACTAGATTAAACACTGGCAACAAAAGTGTCAGAAACGAACTCCCACATAGCATAGCTTTGGATTGCCCTTTCTCCTTCTGTTCGCTCTACACTTCTGTCTGTCAGTCTCTCCTCTGCTTTGCCTCTTCTCAAAACCTGCCTCTTCTCGCGGGGACTTGCGCACTGACTGGGAGCGCCTCTGAACGCTTCACCCTACTAGAGACGCTTTATAAATGTCTTTAGAAATACAATACAATAGCTACTTTTAAAAATGAACTATGTCTCTGTCTGTCTGTCTGTCCGTCTGTCCGTCTGTCTGTTTGTCTGTCTGTCCCTCTATCTCTATCTCTCTCTCTCTTTCCTGCTTTATCTATCTCTCTCTCTCTCTCTCTCTCTCTCATGGAATATTATCACCTCAAAAATGTTAAAAACTACTTTAGTGAATTCCGTGTGTTATTTGAGTGGCGTTGGCACTCATATTTTAAACCGCACAGTTCGTACATTAACCATAATAAGAAAATGAAAGCTATAATACTAGTGTCAGATAAAAGAGAGCTTTGCAAGAGAAGAGACCTCGTGCTGATGTCAGCGATTTGTTGATTCGAGTCAATTCGATGACCATCCGTTCCACTTCCGAAACTGTCACCTCCGTGTTCTGACTAACGATGCTCTTCCGCAATCCTTGCACAGACTCTTCCAGGCAACTGGAAGACAGATAATTAATTATATCCAATCGCTACTGTTCTGCAATGAAAATCGGTTGTCGTGACCAATGTTACCACAAAGCCTCGGATAAATGAACCTATTCTTTCCAATTGACTTAATTAATGTTGGGACATTGTTGGACAACGCTGAGACCATTGCTTTCTAATCAATCAATCAATCAATCAATCAATCAATCAATCAATCAATCAGTCATACAGTTAATGAGTCAATCAATCAATCAATCAATTAATCAGTCAATCAATCATTCAGTCAATCAATCAGTCAATCAATCAATTCAGTCTATTCACCATCATGCTGACAGGTCGCAATTTCTTTCAAAACACAGGACAAAACACCAGTCTGGTATAGCCAAAAATTGTCTCAGTTTGAAAAGTTAGTTGCTGAATATTATGCATACTGCATAGGGCCGACATTCAAAGGTTACTGTATCAATAATAATCCATGCAGTTCCTTTATGGCAGATTGTTTCTTACCGAAGTCTCGTCTCCGTTCCCATTTTGTCTTCATTGTAAAGCAGCTTCTCTGCGTTCACCGTTTCTCTCTGAGATCGGATTGATTTCATGAACGAAACGACGGCCATCTTTGATCAATTCATTGAAAAATAAGATACAATAAGATACAATAAGATGCAATAAGATACAATAAGATGCAATAAGATACAATAAGATACAATAAGATACAATAAGATGCAATAAGAAACAATAAGATACAATAAGATGCAAAAAGATACAATAAGATACAATAAGATACGATAAGATACGATAAGATACCATAAAAATAAGATCGGATAAGATAGGATAGGATAGCCTGGATAGGATAGGATAAAATAGGATAGAATAGGATAGGATAGGATATATCCTAGGATAGGATAGGATAGGATATAGGATAGGAGATAGGATAGGACATAGGATATAGGATAGGATGGGATAGGATAGGATAGGATAGGATAGGATAGGATAGGATAGGATAGGATAGGATAGGATAGGATAGGATAGGATAGGATATGATAGGATAGGATAGGATAGGATAGGATAGGATAGGATAGGATAGGATAAGATAGGATAAGATAGGTTAAACAAAGTCATCATCCACTGGTCCGACAATGAAATGTCACCAAAGTTGATAAGATAATTTTGGTGTATTTAAGCTCATCAGCACCCATTTGGCACCCATCTAGACATTAATTTTGTCCAAGACAGTAAATTAATGTTCGATTGCTTTTAATTTTACATTTTTTATCGATAAATGGTCCACCGGTTATCTGTCACCCGGTCAACAGTCCGGCCGTTCAATGGTCTCCGCGGTCATCTGATTCACCAGCGGTTCCCAACCCGTGGCCCGCGGGCCAAAAGTGGTCCGCCTGGTCTACCAAAATGGCCCGCAGCATCTCCATGAATTAAGAAAAATATATGTGAAAATTAACAATTTGGACATGATAGAATATATAATTCTTTTCTATTACAAATTACTTTATTTGGACGTTAATAAATCGCATCAAAACATTCTATTTTGATTCAATTATAACAATTTTATACGCCTTTAGTTAATTAAATTTTAGCCTTGTGGCCCCCTAATGTCCTTCAACTAAGAAAAAGTGGCCCTCGTGTCCTCCAACTTAGAAAAAGTGGCCCGACAGTCAAAAAAGGTTAGGAACCAATGTGATACACCGTTCTACTGTCGCCGTTCTAGTGTCGCACGTTCTTTTGTCGTCCATTCAAATGTCATGGAACTGGCAAGCGACAGAATCCTCCCGGATTCTGACGATCGAATGTGACGAACGTTTCATATTTAAATTTTATATATTCTGAGTATTCTTGTCTTTCAATGTACATGATTATGGGTTTGTAACTCAGAATGAGGGCTGCAACTGTGAATTAAAGTGAATACTTACTTGCTTACTTACTTATTTTTACTTACTTATAATAATCTTTTCTTTAATTAAACGCCTGCAAGACGCACTGCGCTTTACATTTACAGGTTATGCAGTAATCTTAATTAAACTTAACTACCAACTGAACAGACAGCTTTGTAATTACACGGCGCCAATGGCAGCCTACAAAGCAAATCCGCCCAACGGGGGCTCGAACCTGCAACCTCTCGCACTCTTGGCCAGCGTGTTAACCACTACTCTACCGGGCCCCCCCATTACTTGCTTGCTTACTTACTTACTTACTTACCTTCTTACTTACCTACTTACCTTCTTACTTACTTACTTACTTACTTACTTACTTTCTTACTTACTTACTTACTTACCTTCTTACTTACTTACTTACTTGCTTGCTTGCTTGCTTGCTAGCTTACTTATTTACATATAACAAAGACAGCGAATTGGCCATCTGCAATGCCGCAATCCATCGAGGTATACGGCACACGTCCACACACACACACACACACACACACACACGCGCGCGCGCGCGCACACACACACACACACACACATGCACACACGCACGAACACACACACAAGCACACGCACACTCACACACACACGCACACACACACACACACGCACACACATGCACACACGCACGAACACACACAAGCACACGCACACTCACACACACACGCACACACACACGCACACACATGCACACACGCACGAACGCACACAAGCACACGCACACTCACACACACGCACACACACGCACACACATGCACACACGCACGAACACATTGTGTATGTGTTTCTTATGTTTCACCTGGATTTTGTGAACAGTTTCTCTATTCGCTTCTTCAAAAGACTGTGCACAATTCGTTTGCATCAGACGCACGTCACGGACCTCATTCCGAATGATCTTCAACTGTCGCATGACGTCACTCAGACGATCACGAATATCGATGACGTCACGACAATAGCCGCCATTCAAGCCTACACAGATAAATTGAGCAAAAATTAAGCAAAAATTAAGCAAAAATTAAGCACGTGACTAGCGTTCCACTTACAGGAATTCGATGACGTCATAAGAACATTATTCGATTGTCGGCCATTCTGGAAAATATATTATAGGCCTCCCTGTAGCGACGATTGATTTGAATTGAAGTTGTGTATTGCACAAAAAAGACAAACTTGTGTTACCTGGGAATGGAAACGATGCCGAGGGTAATATGGTCATTGATCTTAGCTGGAATCAGGTTGACATCTAGAAGGCCGGTTGGTCAAGAATAATTTTACTATGTTACTAATGATGACGCTTTGGGGTGATAATGACGATCACGATAGGCACAACGACGACGATGACGATGACGATGCTGATGAAGATGATGATGATGACTTTCACGATAAGCACAACGACGACCACGATAATGACGATGACGATGACTGCGACGATGACGACGATGACGACGACGACGACGACGACGACGATGACGATGACGATGACGACGACGACGACGATGACGATGACGACGATGACGACGACGACGACGATTGGCCTACATCTGACGGTGACGACTGAGTTGCAGCTGTGGATGCTCTGAGCGCTGTCTCGTCTCAGTTGCTGCTGATGAGGATGCTGCAGAGGCAGAGGTGGAAGCAGCAGCTGTGGCTGTTTCATCTTCATACCATCATCATCATCATCATCATCGTTGTCAGCATCCTGCTTCATCGCTGCTCGGACCATCGATCGTAGAGATGCCAACTGCGATTCGACGGTCGTCAATCGATCTCTGCATGAAAACAAAATCTTCGATTAGTAGCTGCAGAGGTCAACTTAATCCTTTACACGTTTGCCCCGAGACAATCCGCTGAAAACAGGCTTAAAATTTAAAAATGAACCGGTAAAGGGAACGATTGATGGAATTATTCATTCATTCACTCATACATTCGATCATACATTCATTCAGTATATATATATTCATTCATTCATTCGTTCGTTCGTTCGTTCATAAATTTGTTCGCTCATTCAATCATTCACTCACTCATTTATTTATTAATTAATGATACATTAATTCATTTGCTCATTCTTTCACTCATTCGCTCGTTCGTCCATTCATTTATTCAAGTATTTTTATTTAATTTATTCAAGGAAACTACTCAGAAGTGATTCCAGCACGGCCAAAAAGAACAGTTTTAACTAGAACTTTAGAGTGACGGACCTTGTGCTGCAGTCCAGTCCATCCGACCTTGAACTTCCGTCTGAGGCCGTCCTTGGTCGCATGGCCAGACCTCCGTCACCACGAGACGACATGTCTACAAAGATACACAACACCAGAATCATTGCTACATGAGAGACCATGGTTCGTCGTTCAACTGGAATTTCAAAGCCTAAAGCAGTGGTTCCCAAACCGTGACTCGCCGGCCAAAGGTGGCCCGTCAGGCCTAAACAAAATTAATGGCCCCTCAACCTCTCAAGGAATTTACAAAACTGTATGCGTAAAATGACAGGTTGGGAAAGAAATAATACATAACTTTATTTTCTATAGTAGGTCTACAAATTATTTTATTTCGACGTCTTTAATTATTAGCAAATATTCTATTTTGATCAAATGTTAACAATTTTATACACATTTAGCTAATCTTCCCGTTATACCAACTGCGGACGATATGCTATCATTTTTGTAGCTGCTTCCAGAAAGTGAATTTCAACATTTTTCGATCTTTTGCGAAACTTACATTCAGACTTGCCTTTATACATACTTACCATGGAGATGGATGGAAATGATCCAGCAGGACATGAAATTTCTTCATCTGAGAAAGGAAGACGCTGGAGACCGAACAACATGGATACAAAGGATCCGGGTGGCTGAACCCTCCACAGCGAGGGATTAATCCTAGCCAGAAGGAAAAGAAGAAGAAGGAGAAGAAGGAGAAGAAGAAGAAGAAGAAGAAGAAGAAGAAGAAGAAGAAGAAGAAGATACTTACCATTGTAGACATCGGCGTTGTAGCTCTTAGGTCTTCCCTCTCCATCACAGATACCCGTTAATCTCCTGTCCATCGAAGAAAACTGTTTTCTCTGCTGAAAGAACCACAAGAGTTCACAGCAGATAATCAGATAATTATGTGCGTATAACTCCCATGTTTATTGTACACAAAGTAGGCCTACTATTTGGGGCGCGTTGGTGCAGTGGGTATGTTCGTCGTCTTGCAGCCGGATGGTTGCAGGTTCGAATCCACCTCAAGACGCCGCGTAGGGTCCTTGGGCAAGTCCTTCACTCGCAATTGTTCAGCGCATAGGCGTGAAACTCCGATGCAGTGTCCGCTCTGTAGTCGGGAGCGCCTCTGAGTAGGGGCGCTTGAAGGGGCCCTAGAACAAGTGCACATACAAACAAATACAAACAAAGAATCACAGTGCAGCCAATTAAGTTGAAGATCAGAATTATAACCAATTATAATTACAATGAAATCACAAAAACAATCGAAATGACAATCGCGATCACATTTACAATTACATTAATATGACAATTGCAATCACATTGTAATCAATCGAAGACATAGTTGCAATCATAATTACAATCGCAATTGCAGCAACAATTGAATTCATAATTGCAACCACAAGTGCAATTACAATCATAACTACAATCATAATTGTAATTTCAATTGAAGTCGCAACTGCAATCACAATAACAATAACAATCACAATAAAAATCACATAAGCATTCACAATTGCAATCACAATTACAATCACAATCATAATAACAATCATAATCGCATAAACATTCAAAATTGCAATCACAACAACTATTACAATCACAATTGCAACAACTAATACAATCACAATAACAATCGCAATTACAATCACAATCATAATAACAATAGGGATAGGGAGCACCGCTTGTGGCTGCTAGCGGGTACCGAGTTGTGTTTTGTCGTTTTTGGTTGTTTTTGAGGCGCCCTTGTAGCGGTGTAGCCGCGTTACGGCGTCATAGAAATTGTCGCTATTATTAATAACAGTCACAGCAACAATCACAATAACAACTGCAATAACAAAGTTAGGCCTACAACGGCAGACCAGACAATTGAATTCATGTGTGAGACGATGATTTCAGTTTCTTTGACCTTTGATGCTTCGTTGGTTATCGATGCCAATCGATCTCCTCCTTGATATAATCGATGAATATTGTCGTTGATCAGTTGTTGCTGTTGTGAAGATTTTCCGGAAATTACCGAACGACGAGACATCTGTCGGATGTCTTCGTCGTTCATGCAGGGAACCAGTAGAGCGCTCTGGTCGACCACTTCTCTGCGAAAGAAAAAGAACAGTACATTCGCTACACTTGCTTTCAGCTTTGTTTTACCTATACGCCATGGTCTATGTGTCTATACTCTATACAGTTGTATCTGATCTGCCTAAGAGAACTTGTTTCCAATATTTGTAGAATAGTGTCATACTTTAAATATCGATAGTCATTTATGACCTGTGTTAATATATATTTTTTCGTATTTCACTCATTTTTGATTGACTGATTGATTGGTTGATTGGTTGGTTGATTGATTAATTGATTGATTGGTTGGTTGATTGACTGATTGGTTGATTGATTGATTGATTGATTGATTGATTGGCTGACTGACTGACTGACTGACTGACTGACTGACTGACTGACTGATTGACTGACTGACTGACTGACTAACTGACTGACTGACTGACTGACTAACTGACTGACTGACTGACTGACTGACTGACTGACTGGCTGGCTGGCTGGCTGGCTGACTGACTGACTGACTGACTGATTGATTGATTCGTTCATTGATTCATTCATTGATTGATTGATTTATTGATTTATTGATTTATTGACTGACTTATTGATTTATTGATTTATTGATTTATTGGAATCATTGGAACCGACCTGAGATCCGTTAGTGGTCTGTAGGCGTTCGCTGAACGATTGAGTATACAGACAAGAGTCACTTGAGTCGCCTCGAAACCTTTCATCGTTAGGTGGTCGGGAAAAGCTCGAACGAAAAGCGCCCAGACGGTACTGATCGATGTGATCTCGTTTGGCAAGAGACCTCTCTTCGTTTCATTGCGATATGTCAGAAAGACCATACCTTCAACAAAAAGACCATACCGTCAACAAAAAGACCATACCGTCAACAAAAAGACCATACCTTCAACCATACCTTCAGCAAAAAGACCATACCGTCAACAAAAAGACCATACCTTCAACAAAAATATCATACCTTCAACCATACCTTCAGCAAAAAGACCATACTTTCAACAAAAAGACCATACTTTCAACCAAAAGACCATAACTTCAACAAAAAGACCATACCTTCAACAAAAAGATTAGAGGATCAAAACAAAGACCATACCCTCAACAAAATGACCATGCCTTCAACAAAAAACCATACCTTCGGCAAAAAGACCATACTTTCAACAAAAAGACCATACCATCAACAAAAAGACCATACCTTCAACGAAAAGACCAGAGGTTCAAGAACAAAGACAATGCACCTTCAAGACCACTGATGGTTCGGAAAAATAGCGGTCATGTGTTGTGTGATGTTATGCTATGTTATGTTATGTGACGCAATGTTATGTTTTGTCATGTTATGCTATGTCATATCGTATATTCGTTTAGTTTAAAATCAGACAATTCCTGGTGACACACCGCACCCGGTTAGCCTGTATGTCAAAAATGTAAAATAAAACACAGAAAAAATAATAAAGTATAGTAATAATAAAGTTACAAAATAAAGTAGCACCACCAAGATTTTAGTCCAAATGATTCTATTATTAATTATTAGCACACCAAAAGTAAGTCCTATCTCATCTTAAGACTGATGTGCGATTTTGTGCTGCGCTATGTTGCGTGATGTTATGCTATGCTATATTATGTGATGCTATGTTGTGCGATGTTATTCTATGTGATGTGATGTTATATTATGTGATGTTATGTTTTGTTTTGTCATGTTATGTGGCGTTATGTTATGTGATGTTATGCTATGCTATGTGATGTGATGTTATGCTATGTTATGTTATGTTATGTTATGTGATGCTACGTTATGTTTTTTCACGTTTTGTGATGTTATGCTATGTGATGTTATGTTACGTTATGTGATGCTTTGCTATGTTATGTAACGTCATATGTTACGTGATGTTGAACCTAGAGGTCGTTCGAGAGACTTGTTCCTGCATCCGACAACCGGAAGACTAGATCTGAGTCGATCCCTTCGTCGGAATGAATCCGATGCACTTCCCACTCCATCTGTCTCCTCCTGGCACCGACCAAGATGATGTCTTCGTTCGTCATCACTCGCAACGCAGTCAGTGCCTGCTGCTGCTGCTGCTGCTGCCAGCATCCGACGGGGAGACTAAAATAAAAGACAAAACATCTGACAATGATGAATCTGTACTGGTTATGTCATCGCTG
>OX457049.1:25237975-25272975 GCA_949752735.1 Lumbricus terrestris | reverse complement strand
CAACTATCCACAGTCATGATTGTGTTTATATGTATGCATTGTGCTGCAATATAGAATGATAGCATCCAACTCAGAAATGTTCCCAGTTTCATGCTTTCATTTAAAATATTCAATAATATTATACGTAATTATGTCTTTTCACAGGATACTTAATTTATCTCGTGTACACGCGCATTAGTTCACTATAGCTAAATTTCTCCTGTAATAATTTCTTTTTCATTTCTATTTGTTAAAACAAATACTTTCTGTTATAGTCTATCCCGATTACCTCATTATGATGATAAAATGTAACGTTTGTTCTATTTAGATTTTAGACAAAAGTTAGCGGAGCTCGGACCGTTTCGGACTCTCCAATTGAGACAACAGTATATTCACTGTAACCTGTTTAACTTGTCAGACAATTCTGTTTTGGGGATAGAGTGATCATGGTTATAGTTATGGTTATGTATCCATGAAAGTACGAATCTAGGCAAGTAAGCAGGCGTGCATATTATGCATGATTGTGTGTAAGGATGCATGTATGTGAATAGTTATGCGTATTATGTACCAACCACTAATGAATATAAGCATGAACGGGTAGGCCTATACATAAAATTATGTGCAATTGTACATGTATGTATGTATGTATGTATGTATGTATGTATGTATCATATAATGTATGTATGTATGTATGTATCATATAATGTATGTATGTATGTATGTATGTATGTATGTATGTATGTATGTATGTATGTATGTATGTATGTATGTATGTATGTATGTATGCATGTATGCATGTATGCATGTATGCACGTATGCATGTATGCATGTATGTATGTATGTATGTATGTATGTATGTATGTATGTATGTATGTATGTATGTATGTATGTATGTATGTATGCATGTATGTATGTACGTACGTACGTATGTATGTATGTATGTATGTATAATGTAGGCATGAAAGTATCAAGCGATTCAATGCAGTGCATTTTAAGTAAGCCTACCTCATATAGACGACATCCTGGTTGGCCTGAATACTATCTGACTATCAATCCTTCACATATCCATCCATTCACTTTTATCCAATCAGCCTATCACAGGAACAAACGCCACAGCATCCGAATACACCGTTATACACGCGAACCTGAATATCACCTTACAACGGTTGTAAGGCAAGTAGTGAGTCTCGCACTCAATGAGATGTAGGCCTATACAACACGAAAGCAGCACGTCTCTCACAGACAAGTTCTCTGCAGAATCAGACAGAACCCAGAGATAAACCGAAGCAACAGTCTGTGCTTACTCGCTCTTACTCGTTCTACGCCGCGTCGTTTGTGGCTCTTACGAGACTATAGTATAAGCTCCATACCCATCGTGGTATATTATATCCTATACATGCGTGGGAAAGATTTCACCCGCATGTACCAAAGCTCCCTCCACCGTGAACGTAGAAGCCCAAAGTCCGGCGTAGACATTACACGAACCTGGCATGACCCCTGGTTGACCTCTGGGCCAGAATGCCGTTGCTTAACTCGTCAGACTTCCTGGTCTGTCTGCACTGTCGGCTGCCAAGTGCTGCGCTCTGACGGCAGCGCTATGAACGAGCTCCATGGTTGGCGATAAAAGCCGCGAAGTATAAAAAACTCTTGACCTGTTCTGCTGTTGTATACATGTACATGAGTCGTATGCTCGAACCGTGTAATCCTTTCTCAATCAATTTACAGAGTTGTAGCTTCTTCTTCTTCCTACTCTTCTTTCTTTTTCTCTCCCGCTTCCTCTTCCACTTCCTCCTCATCTTTCTCTTTCACTCCCTCTTCCTCTTACTTTTCCACTTTCTCCTCATCTTTCTCTTTCGCTCCCTCTTTCTCTTCATCTTCTACTTTCTCCTCCTCTTTCTCCTTCACTCCCTCTTTCTCTTCCTCTTCATCTTCTACTTTCTCCTCCTCTTCCTCTTTCACTCCCTCTTTCTCTTCCTCTTCTTCTTATAATTATTCTTGTTCTTCTTCCTCCTACTCCATTTCCCTCATTCTTTCTTTTTCACTTCCCCTTCTTCCTATTTCTCTTTCCATTTTCCTCCTCCTCTTCCTCTACCTCTAATGTTGCTATCGACGGGTGCAATACAGCTGCTGCTGCTGCTGTTGCTGCTGCTGCTGCTGTTGCTGCTGCTGCTGCTGTTGCTGCTGCTGCTGCTGTTGCTGCTGCTGTGATCGCGGCATCCTTCAGCGCTGAAGCGAAAGAATCGGCCGCTGAGCTAAGCAAAACACACCACTCACATCATTCCAGGAAGCACAGTTATCAACATCGAGTACATGTATACGTTGTACAAACCAAACGGACCATTAGAAACAATGTGGAGCGCGGTGGTGTAGTGGGTATGTTCGTCGCCTTGCAGTCGAAGGGTTGCAGGTTCGAATCCACCTCAAGTCGCCGCGTAGGGACCTTGGACAAGTCCTTCACTCGCAATTTCTCAGCGCTTCGTCGTGAAACTCCGATGCAGTTTCCGCTCTGTAGTCGGGAGCGCCTCTGAGTAGCGAGCTTGAAGGGGCGCTATAACAAGTGCACATACACAGTTTATTACACACAAATGAAAGCGATACAGTTAATGCCATTCGTTATTGATCCCATAATGTTGATGCTTAAGGCTATAACCGCAGCTTGCTGGTTTCACATATCGACGCTAATAAGTCTACGGGCAAACGTGTACATGTATGTGCCCTATACACAGCAATTAAAGCCCAATTGAGACGGGGTAGTCTGCGATATAATTATTATGGTAGGGGTGACTCAATCCAGGCCACTGAACACATTGCTAAAAGTCTTTTCTTCTATTCATAGTTTGTCTTGTGGCAATGTCAATTCCTCAGCAAGTAGTCCGATAACTATTTTATTTTATTGTATTGTATTGTGTTTATTGTATTGTATTGTATTGCATTGTATTGTACTGCATTGTCCTGTATAGTATAGTATAGTTTTGTATGGTATTGCATTGTATTGTATTGTATTGCATTGTATTGTACTGCATTGTCCTGTATAGTATAGTATAGTATAGTATAGTATAGTATAGTATAGTATAGTATAGTATAGTATAGTATAGTATAGTATAGTATAGTATAGTATAGTATAGTATAGTATAGTATAGTATAGTATAGTATAGTATAGTATAGTATAGTATAGTATAGTATAGTATAGTATAGTATAGTATAGTATAGTATAGTATAGTATAGTATAGTATAGTATAGTATAGTATAGTATAGTATAGTATAGTATAGTATAGTATAGTATAGTATAGTATAGTATAGTATAGTATAGTATAGTATAGTATAGTATAGTATAGTATAGTATAGTATAGTATAGTATAGTATAGTATAGTATAGTATAGTATAGTATAGTATAGTATAGTATAGTATAGTATAGTATAGTATAGTATAGTATAGTATAGTATAGTATAGTATAGTATAGTATAGTATAGTATAGTATAGTATAGTATAGTATTGTATTGCATTGTATTGTATTTGACCATTTATGAAGCGCTTCTTGCAGCAAAAGCCTTTCAAGCCTAATAACATCATAAATCTTGAGAAATAGGTTATTAATTTTTAGAAGAGTGATAGACCTATTAGAGCCTTGATTAACGTTGATTTTGAGATTGATCGAAAGTGTGTCCTGCGAAGTAAATGCGTCCTCCTTGGAAGTTCATTTTCGCCACAGATGAAAGTCAGAATTTAATGGAACGTTCTTTTGCGTCTACAGCACCGTTCAATTACAGCGAGTAACAGTTGCATTGGGCGGTATAATTAAACCTATAAGCTTAATCCTTGTAAACAACACTTAACGGAAAACGTCTTTGTAGTCCGTCTAGTGTTGTTGACCGTTTCTATCACCCGATGTTTGTCGCTCATAAAGTCAAAAGTTCTTGTTTGTACACAAAGCTATCGACGGGGGTGCGAAACTTTAATTTGTTTGTCCAGCAGATTACCTGACTCCGAATGCAAATCAGGCCAGGGTACGTTGCTACTGGTCTGGGTGATTGATACCTTAAGCAAATAACAGCCTTGCGTTGGTCGTATTATGGCAAATATCTTACGCAATTTACCGGTTTTGTGCGATCCTTGGGGAAAACAAAGAACGAGTCTGAGCGGTACTGCGCATTGAGATTAAACGGTGCCTTATTGGCTGCTTAATGGTCACGAAGTCCACGTGACCTGCACTAAACCACCTGCATAGAATGGGTTTGAGAAGTATGGTTCCTGCGCGACATTGATCCGCTTTACAATTATTATTCTAGCAGTTGAGGGATTCAGATTTCTATCGATAGGCTAATTACGGATCTTGTCCAGCGCGCAATTGCCGACGCAGTTGAAATGAGCGTCGAAGGTAAGCTTCTTCTGTTTTACAAAGCTAATCTTGAACGAAATCATCACCAAGCAATTCTTAAATTCATTCATGTGCTACATGGGTAACATGTAGAGTAGTGGTTAACACGCTGGCCAAGAGTGTTCGAGCCCCCGTTGGGCGGATTTGCTTTGTAGGCTGCTATTAGCGCCGTGTAATTACAATTTATTTAAAGCTGTCTGTTCAGTTGGTAGTTAAGTTTAATTAAGATTACTGCATAACTTGTAAAAGTAAAGCGCAGTGCGTTTGCAGGCGCTCAATTAAAGAAAAGGTTATTATTATTATTATTATTATTATTATTATTACATGTTTTAACGACACTGTCATTTCAAAGATGATTAGTGTCGCCACGCCATTTAGGTCCCCGTGGACGGACCGTGCTAGCCCGAGGTTTTGTCTCTCTGAAATAGACACCTTCGAGAAGCGAACCGCGACTCGCACGTTCTCTTTCATAGAGTTGCGCACAGACGCGTGGCCAGCGCTCTTACCGATGTAGCTAAGCGAGCTAGTTGAATATTCATTCATTCATTAAATGCACTTATATAGCGCCTCTTCAATGGAGCTACTCAGATGCGCTCCCAACCTCAGCGTGGCCAAATAGAACTGTCTTAAGATGAGAGAGGAAAGCCCTATTATTAACAAACCATCAACAGTATTCAACGTTGGATCCCATATTGAAATTAACGATTATCATTAGCTGTTAACTCACCTCAAAACAATTAATAGACATACAAGCACACAGCAAAAAATGACACGAATTCTTGGTGCATTTGTTATCAATGTATCACATTGCTAGCCTATGCTGTTATGCATGCCATAAATTCTTATGTGACGTGCAAGTCAAGCAGCATTAAAATAAAAATTTCTAGTCTAAAAAAACTCCTCCATTTTCTCTATGGGCGTTCTTTTCCTTGTATCTTTATAAGTGAAAGAGCGAGCAATGACCCGGAGCTGCCGCAGTTGGTAGAATCAGCTGTGGCACACCTGATCTATAGGCTATGAGATGCAAGGGTGAGTTCAGAATCCAGTAGCACCCCAAGGTCTTATATTATGAGATATTTATAGGTCCGTTTATTAATATCATATGAGCCTTATGAGGTCAATTCGATATACTGTAATTCGCAGCTCGCTCAAAACCGACAATGGCTTCTACCGTTGATCAGTCGGATGTAGCGAAGAGATCGAAGTCCAAACGAAACGTCAAGGTCAAGGGCGCGAGAAGATCAAGGACAAACTTTAACCTGACCCAGATCGAGATGATGGAGAAGGTCTTTACGCATCATTCGCATTTTCCGGACCATGGGTGGATAGGAGAGATGTCAACGGCACTCCGACTGGACCCAGCCAGGATTATGGTCAGTTGATACTTCTACAGTCGTTCATGATTATATTCTTCTTACTCTTCGTTATCTTCTGACTCTTCTGCATTATCAGATTCTTCTTCATCATCATCGTCATCATCATCTTTTTCTTCATCTGCTCTGTATTCTTCTTTATCATCTTCTTTTAATTCACATGCAATGACCCGTTCTTGTTCTTCTTCTAAGGTCAATTCTGCTCAATCTTTTTCCAGGTCTGGTTCAAGAACCGCCGAGCGAAGGAGAAGCGACGACGGAAGGCAGAACTGGAGACGCACGTCCAACCAACCACTCCACTCGGACAAAGCTCTTCCAGTTCCCCCTCCTTCGACCGGACGTCCATGGAAAAGATCATTCCAGTTCGACCGCCAAGCAAACCCTTCGCATCCGTTCAAAATCAGTCGTCGCTAAATCCCACCGTCTTCCACCAACGGAAGTGGGAGCCAGTGAATTCAGAGTTGAACCCCCACGAAGCATCTAACTCCAATGCAACATCCATCTGCTCCAACTCCAAATCGTCAAATCATCTGCGAGCGGTCGATTGCGTTCGACTCAAGACCTGCAACGTCTACAATACAAAAACATGAACAGTCGTCTGGGATTCTACCCTTTGGACGCATAGCACCTTCAGCAGTGTCTTCTGGGGACAGCTACTTATCTCGAATGGCCCCCGGGGTGCATCATCCGACCCAAATCCAGTCGGGGTTCCCTTACATCGCGTCACCGTACTATTCTTATTATCCTGCGGTCCGGCCAGAACACCATGCACACGGACCACATGATATGCAATTCATATTTCCGTATGGTTGCAAGGCTGAGTCCGTGTAGGTCCATCGAATGTTCACGGCTGAGATCTGAAACCGGTTTGCGAGATAGACGGCTGGAGAAACGGGCTACTTCAGGGTCTGACTCAACTGGTCGACTGGTAGATCATGATCTAAAAGATCAAGCCGTGATCAAGATCCTGTTTATTTGGAACGCCTTTGACATAATTCTTCCAGCTATATGTAGAGTCAAGATCCACGATAAAATGCCAGGAGTTCAGAGTGTTTTTGACCGACTGTGCATGTTTTACAGAACATTTTGGAAAACAGTGACCGATTGAATGATTTTGGTTGCTAATTGCACATTGACATTAGAAGAGGTTAGATAGACACTCGCTAGATAATTATTATTATAATATACCAGAATTTCTGAGTGTTTTGCTCGATTGTATTTAACAGTGCAGCATCGTTAAATCAGTAGGTGTCCACTGCATTGTTAATCACTTTTCTCCCAGAGTATCCGCTCTCTTAATTGCGCTGCTGTTCATAAACTTTGCAGACCTGTCCCTAATGTTATCGATCCATTCTCGGTTAGGCTCTCTCTCTCTCTCTCTCTCTCTCTCTCTCTCTCTCTCTCTCTCTCTCTCTCTCTCTCTCTCTCTCTCTCTCTCTCTCTCTTTCTCTCTCCGGGAAGAACTACGCAGTGTCTCTCCTGTTACGATAACCAATAATTAATTATAGACAATTAACTATTAACTATCCATTGGATTACACATGTACATATTGCATTGTCTCCTTTCCATTGCTTATTCTCAAAATCTTCGTCTTTTTAATGCCTATTATTTTTCATATTTCTTTCAGGTCTTGCTTAACTTATCCATCATTTCCTGGATCAGTTAAACAAGATCTCAAAGGAGACTGCTATATATTATACATATTATATATATTATATATTTTATATATTATATTGTACCCTGATCCTTTATTAATCCTTGCAAAGGTGACAGATTTTCAGATAGCCTAAGTATAAGAAGTCAAAGTTAGAGACAGGTACGTGGTTTGACATTTTCTTGATCCTTGTTCGGGTCTGTCTCGACAAGAAATTTTACGAGGCTCTCAATTCTGTCCACAAAAATAGATGCACATTGGAAACGACAGAAATATGGGCAGCGTCTAGTTACTACACCTGAAACCCTGGACAACGGGACTTAACCTTTCCGGAGACCCCATACGTGTCTATATAATATAAAGCTCAAAGCGCCGGACATGCATGCCACTCTATATGGAATCCGCATCTGTGTATCTACCTGGATAAATAATATTGAACCCCTGCGTGTTTAAGTAGTGATTTGTTAATGCAAAAACAGACGTTAATAGTTAATTACGCAGACCCAGTTGCGGTCTTTAGATCACACTGCTACTTCCTCTGGCCTACAAAGAGCTTAGACCTCCCGGAGAACCCATGTCTATACATATAAAGTCTAAGCCAGCCAGCGACTGCAGGCCTCCCTGTGGATATCCGTCTGTTCGTCTGCTTTAGCTATTGAACCTCTGCTTATTCTTACTCTTGTGTTGCTAGACATGTCAATGTATCCGTTGATACATCAGAAGTTTATTATTGTGAGGAAATGTGTTTTGTTCATCGTATTTTATGCATTGTAATGACGATTGCTTCTTGTGATTCGATGATTCAAACATGATCTCTCAAAGTTAAGAAGAACACCGTTTGCCATTAGTCTCGAAAATTAGATTAGTTGCTTGAGTGTCTTTTGTGTCAAGAGTCTGTCATCGCAATGAATGATTGCGCATTTAGGGTATACCTGCTTTAATGACTGCCTTAGTTTCATCCTTAATATTATATTTAGGCCAAATATTTGATATTATTCTAAGGGGCCATCTATGCAATTTCTGCAAAGGTGACAGATTTTTAGACGAGAATAATCAGAATTCAAAGCTAGAGAAAGGTCTGTGGGGTTTGACATGTAATTCGATCTTTACCTGGTGTCTTGGCAATAAATATGAGCGAGGCTTTCAATTCTGTCCGTGAAAGCAGATGAACATTTGAAATGACGGAAGCGGGCAGCGTCAGCTAATCTGCTCTACTAAACCCATGGGCGACGGGATTTAAAACCTCCCGGAGATCCGTCGTCTATATATATAAGGTCTAAATCAACCGGAGAATGCATGCCCCAAATCATCCGTCTGTATCATCTACCTGGATAAATAGTGAACCTCTGTGTGTTTGAGTCGTTGTTAAATATATTCTAAGCAGACACTCAAAAGTAAAGGCGCAGAGGCAGGCACGGTCTCCAGATTACGTTACTATTCTCTGGCAAGCAAGGACTTAAACCCCCCGGAGACACGAGGTCTATACATATGCAAGTAGAAGCCAGCCGAAGTCTACAGGCCTCTCTGTAGGGTCCGTCGTCAATCTGCGTTTAGCTATTGAACGTCTGCTTGTTGAGTTATTGTATTGTATTCGACATAAACAATGCATCCTCTGATCCATCAGTTTTAATTAATTGTTAGGAAATGTGTTGCGTCGCACTTATTTATACACTCAGTATGGACGAGTGGCTCCTATGATTGGATATGCAATAAACACGAGAGAAGTCTGGGACTTCAGAAGAACAGCTTCAACCAGTGTCTAAAATTGGGTTCGCTCAGCCTGGAGTCATCCTAATACAAGTCACGTGATTTGTTGGAATAGTGCCAAGAAATCATCGTTCACCTGCAGGAGACAATCAACGTAATAATCTGTTACTATGGCAACATTAATTATTGCGTAATTTGCTTTCTATAACGAAAAACGTCAGAATAGACGCAACTGATATTACATGCCAGAGGGAATAGTTCGAGACGCATCAATCATTCATTCTATAGTAAGTAAAGTCCACCATGGGCCGAAGGCCCGTAGGAGAAGGCGCTCATCCCCTTTTGTTAGCCCTGAGCCGGCAATGGACGAATCCCAAGGTCCTGGACACGGGGCTAGTGTTTTCCAGGACTTGCCGTTTACTTCCCAGCTTTCGCCGGTACCAAATTATACTGCTTGGTGACAGAGGCACGTGTGCGTAAACAACTTGCCCAAAGTCGTTACCCGGAGTCGAACCCGCAACCTCCCGCTCCGTGAGCAAGCGCGTTACCAATCAGCCACCGGGTCGCACAAATAGTTTCTAATAATCATCCCAAATTACATTAAAGATCTGTTCCAGTAGTAAGTCCCTCACTTGCAATTGCTCAGCTGTTCGGCGTGGAACTCCAATTCATCGTCCGCGCTATAGTCGGGAGTGCTTCTCAGCGCTTACGATACGATGAACTATGCTAAACTAGTTCTTTCATATGAATTCCAGAAAGATCGCGTCCCCATGTCTGCTCCTCTTACACGATCCGTCACAATCCATCGTTTTCATCTCTACTTGTTGTTTGGTGGGATTTGCCAACGCAATGGAGCGCAAACGTCTTAACGGTCTTTCAAGAAAATTGACCCGTTCTAGCTTCCTTCCTGCCGATTTTCCTAGTTTTGAAGAACTCTGTTCTAGAGCTGACTCTGCTCTTTTCCGCTCTATCCTCCGAAATCCTTGTCACATTCTTCACAATCTCCTCCCTTCCGATAAGGTCAATCCATACAATACTCGACCAAGGCCACATGTATAGTCTAACCCTTCCTAGAGTTGATTCTTTTGCCAGAAGAAGTTTTATTATGCAAATGTTATATAACTTTGCATAAATGTTTTCTATTTTTCTATTATTTATTTCCTCTGTAAACTACTGTGCATTTGCTGGTGTGGTCTATTAAAGAATATTCTTACTTACTTACTTACTTTTCTCATCATTCATAATCTTGAGTAATCTCGCTCCATCACCATCATCAACAATTTCAACGATTAGCGCCAAGGTATACATACATGTATTATCACTTCGACTTGACCAAAGGACTCTGACCAAGCTTCAAAACTAGGGCGTCGCATGCAGCTGCTCGTGCGCTGGTTCCCTAAACGTCTCCGTTTCTCTGAATGGAAACATTCAGCGACAGTGAACGTTTGCATAGCTGCGGCGTCTCTTTTATTGCAATCTTTCCATACCTAGGCTATAGGCCTATATTATATAGATATGGAAAGATATGTTCCTTAATAACCTAAAAACCGTTTTATTTAGCCGTGGCTGGGCCGGGAGCGCTTCTGAGTAGCCTACCTTGAAGAGGCGCTATATAAATTTCTTAAATAAATAAATAAGTAAATAAATATATATTAGCCCCATTCAGAATCGTATATATAATAGTTTTTTGCTAAATTTATATATATATATATATCGCATGCAATATATATATAATCATTCAGGTTTCCTGTAGATAATTATAGAGATGACGTAGGCCTAATTATGAAATCAGATGATTCGAAGGTCGTTGGGCACGTCACAATTGTGCCTTAGCCTATGTAGATGACGTATTTGGTTTTGTGGATGACGCACAATAAGCTTAAAAGACCTTGCCGATGAATTGAATGGCTGTGATTTAAAAGAGCTGGTTTAAATTAGCTGTGACATCATAGGAAGATAAAATATTCATATTTTACAGAATTCATATAACGCTCTTTCAAGGGGCTACTGAGAAGCGCTCCCGGCTCTAGCCGGCAAAAAGAAGTGTTTTGTGCTTAGTAAAAAATATGCAGCTGCGCTTCAAAGCTACAGAGTTTTTCTCTTTTATAATCCTGCTATGCCTCATCGTTATCTGTCTACAAAATATTGATCGGTTGATTGATTGATTTATTGATTGGTTGGTTTATTGATTGGCTGATTGATTGAATTTTTAATTTTTTGATTGATTTATTGATTGGTTGATTGATCGGTTGATTGATGGATTTATCGATTTTATTGATTGTTTGATCGGTCGATTTATTGGTTCATTGATTGATTGAATGTTTGATCGATTGATTGATTGAATATTTGATTGATTGAATGTTTTGTTATAGGTTAATCATCTTTTTTCAGGGGAACGTCGCTTGTGGCTGCTCGCGGGATATTTGACTCCATGTGTTTTGATTGATTGATTGATTGATTAAGCGATTGATTGATTGATGATTGATTGATTGATTTGTTAGTTGATTGATTGATTGATTGATTGATTGACTGACTGACTGACAAATTGATTGATTGATTGATTGACTGACTGACTGATTGATTGATTGATTGATTAAGTGATTGATTGATTGATTGATGATTGATTGATTGTTTAGTTGATTGATTAATTGACTGACTCACTGACTGATTGTTTGTTTGATTGATTGATTGATTTGATTGATTGATTAAGCGATTGATTGATTGATTGATTGATTGATTTATCGATTGATTCAGGTCAATGATAGGCTTGTCACTTTGATGATCGCAGCTTTGCCAATGAGACAAACATTTCATCACAAAGAGAAACAACTTCAGATCATAATGAATGCATTTAATAATGAAGAAACATCATAAAAGTCGTCCATGTCTATTCTGAAGAATAGATCTATTTCAAACCAATTTGAGGCGTCACTGATCTAGAATGCGGATTATTTCCATTTTCAATATTTCATCCATTTAGTTGTTCACTGTAGAAATGCAGTTGTTCTCTTACAGTGCCTTATGCACTGGACCTACACTCATAGAATTCTAAAGCATGCATGCATATTTTTATACATTGTGCCAGAAGTGCAAATGATGTAAGAAAAATGGTACATCAAAAGTTAGCCGTTTAAAAATAGATATTAGGCCTATCTATTTTTAGAAGATAGGCCTACAACTACATGTGTTTCATGAAGCACTTGACGGGTGAAATGCAACATTGTATTTGAATGCATCCAAATAGGAGAAAGGACAGCAGGCTTTCGAGCTTGAGACTAAAGACTAAGACCTGAAAACTATATAGGGCTTATATAAAGAATATAAGACGAAAATGATCGCACAGTTCATGTACCATGTCAAAGAAACCACACGCTGTCTTCTATCCCATAAGCTATTATTATTATTATTATTATTATTATTATTTTTACAAAATTTCTAACGCGCGCAAGGTCACACCTAAGTGTGAATCTGAGGCGCGGATAGTCAGCCGCCAGAGGAAGATGCAGTTAAAGGTCCATGTGCTTGAAAGCCAAAGAGAAATAGTGAGTTTTGAGCCGTTTTTTGAAGGTAGGGAGTGAATTTGAGCAACGAAGAGAGAGTGGAAGTAGATTCCATTCTTTGGGAGCAGAGGCATGGAATGCACGCGAGCCCATAACAGTTCTGCATCGAGGCTCAGCTAAAAGACCCATGCTTGATGATCGCAGGCAACGAGGAGGAATGTAAGGAGTAAGCAGTGACTGAAGGTAGGGAGGTGTTCCGGTAGAGAGGGATTTGTAGGTTAAACAGGTCAATTTGAATTTAATCCTGAACTCGACAGGAAGCCAATGCAGCTGATGAAGCAAAACTGAAGAACTTGATCGTAGTGGGACGCGCAGCACAACCCGAGCTAAGGAATTTTGGATGCGTGTCAGCCTATGTAGTCAACTCATAGTCTGAAATGCCTTATTTCTATATATTTTAGTCTGTGGTCTGTAAGGACTATTGTGGACTCTAGAAAATGCAATTCCTGGAAAAGCCGCGATTCTCGCCACAGTTTCGGAAGCTTCGAAATCTAGTAAGATAATTTTTATCCCAAGGAACGCGGCAGGTCTGCTCTCCAAATTCCCAGGTAAGCTCATTTCGCTATTCCCTCGAACCTCACATTATTTCAGCTTCATACCTGGAGATCAAAGAAAATATTGCAGTATGCTTCTCAAATCAAAGCAAATGTTTTAGTAGGCCTGCCGCGTAGCCTATGCATGTCGGATGCACGTAGTTAATTAGGCTTTTTTGTCAAGCAGACCTATAACTACACTGTAGTTCGGTGTATTCTAACGTCTTTGTTAGGAAGACAATAACAAAATGCGGTCGTTATGGAAACGTTAATTGAGGCAACTCTCTATTCATAGTGGACAATGGCTTTCGAGTCGGGTTCCAACAAATCACGTCATTTATCTGCGTATCACCTAGCAACGGTCTGCGCATGCTCAGGGTTTAGACCTGGTTTAGACTGGCTGGTGCACGGTGCTCTTCTTAAGTTCCAGCCAGCTGTGCATATGCCATCCAATGACAGGCATCACAATTATGTCGATAAGTGATATAAATAAGATCCGCAAAATCATTTCCTTAACTCCGCCACTCCCTTAACTGTGTAGTGCCAGTCCCAAGCCTGGACAAAGGAGGAGGGCTACAATAATTAACTACTAAATGCCACGATGCATTGCCTGTTGTCCCGCAATACACAATTCTAAATAGGCAGATGTTCAGTAGCCAAGCAAAGGCATACTGTCTCCGACTGGTCTAAGTATACGTAGACGCGGGGTCTCCGAAAGGTTTCTCCACAGTCCATGGTTCGGTAGTGTAACTTACTCACGCTATTCTGTTTCTGCTATCATATTTACCTTACAATACTCTAATACTAATCAGAGGTTCAATATTTGTCCAGGTAGATGAACAGGTAGATGATAAAGGTAAGCATGTCCGGTTGGCCTAGGCTTTATATGTATAGACATGAGTGTCGCCCGGGGAAGTCTAGGCTCCGATGTCCAGGGTTAGGGTCGTTTTGAGAACGGACGCAACCTATTTCTGCCTTGATGCTTATCTATGCTTTTGGACTGAATTGAGGACTTCGCATGAAGCTTGCCAAGACCCAGATTAAGATTGCACATGTATCCCCCTCCCACAGGTCTATTTAACTACTTTGGCTTATCTTTCCAGTCTTGAAATCTGTCACGTTTTTGCAAAAAATAATTATTTAGAAATTTAGTATAGCCTAAACGAATCAAAAGAAGGTTTGGTTTTAAATCAAATGCATGCATAAGCCTACTAGGGTATGTAGATGGTCCATTGGGATTCCGAATGCGCCTAGGAATTACGATAGCAGCCCTAATAATTATTTTAAATAGGCAGAGGTTCTGTAGTAAAAGCGCTAATCAAAGGCAGGTTTTGGTTTTAACTCAAATGCATTCATACTTTGCGTATGTAGTTGGTTTACTGTAACAGGCTACAGAGGAGGTAAGTGTAGGTGGGCATAGGGATTTCGATAGTAATTTATGTCGACATTGGCATTAAAATGAGCCTATGTTTAATAAAGCAACTTCAACAAACTACTCTCGAAATTCTTATGAATTATACGTAACATCTCCCGTGAACCAACTACATACGCAAGTATGTGTGCATTTTAGTTTTTAAAAAAACCTTCCTTTGATTCGTGCTTTTACTACAGGACATCTGCGTGTTTAGAATAATTATTGAACTTAGGCTACACTTGAAATTCCTTTGCGTAATCCTACATAGGCCTACGTCACCAGTGGACGATTTAAATACGCAAGTATCATGCATTAAAATCATGTATTGGTCAAAATCAAATCTCCCATTGATTCGTCTTAGCCTTGGCCTTAGTCCTTCCCTTGCAGGACTGCACATCGGGTAATGCCAATGACACGCAGCTCCAGGGTTGCTCCATGCATCAACGTTTGTATACCAGCGACAGCAAATGGAGATTGGTATTGAGCGTATTGCTGAGTGAGTGAGGTGGTGAGATCAACCCTGAGAAGACATTCAACCAAATCAACTGACTTTGCACGCTATGCATAAAGGTTTGGAAAAGCGTCGTGAGTTCTCGTGGTGGGTTCTGGGCGGTTACGAAGCGTCCACATCATCGTCACGATAAGATCAAAATCACAATCTGATCCGCTGTAAAAGATCACATCGAAATAGGGGGTCCCCCATAGTTCTTTATATCGTGTGCTAACAAACGCATTATTTCAAGTTTACAATATTAATGTCGGGGTGTTCAAACACCCAAAACGCCGCGTCCCCCTACCTACGGCCTTGGCCTATAGATATAAATTCTGACTTATGTGGTTATAATTATTGTTATGGCCAGTGATACTACAGCATCTTCACAGAGATTTCTAAGCAATCCCCTGAACTCGCAAATAAAATTTTAGCACTGTTTGCCTGTTGTTTATGCCTTCACACAACGCTTCTTTAGATGGAACTCTCCGGAGCGACCTGTTCGCACTTTTCCCAGCTACTAAAAATAAATTAGTTCAATTTTAGCATAGACCAAGTGATTCTAGCTGCTTCGATTTAAGTGCTTAATGTTTACATACGTTTAGCCCAGCGGTTCCCAACCCGTGGCCCGCGGGCCAAAAGTGGCCTGCCTGGCCTACAGAAATGGCCCGCAGCATCTTAATGAATTAAGAAAAATAGATGTAAAAATTGACAATTTGAACATGATTGAATATATAATTCTTTTCTATTGCAAATTATTTTATTTGGACGTTAATAAATCGCATCAAAATAGAATGTTTGATGCGATTTATTAACGTCCAAAAAATAGCATTTTATTTTGATTCAATTATAACAATTTTATACGCCTTTAGTTAATTAAATTTTAGCCTTGTGGCCCCCTAATGTCCTTCCACTAAGAAAAAGTGGCCCTCGTGTCCTCCAACTTAGAAAAAGTGGCCCGACAGTCAAAAAAGGTTGGGAACCACTGGTTTTCAGTGGTTTAGCCTATACAGTGGAGAAGTGGTGAAAACCAACTGATGGTCAGAATACGATCTTTATCTATGTGGAGTTGGGTATGAAACGATGAATTTGCTGTAAAGGCCTAAGAAGGATTAGTGCGGTGAACAACTCAAACACCGGCAATTCTCACTATGCAATGGTGAGAATAAGTTTTGCTTCACCAAGCATTTCTTCAACTTCCAGTGCTGATAATTATATCTCTACTCAGGCTTGGAGCTTATTTAAATAATTTCGTTTCTTGTCATAGGGGTTGTGTTCAGCTTTGAAAATTATTACTGCTTTCAAACTAATCGCATCCATTCAGTTTCGTATACCCTACAATTCTGCTAGAAAAAGACTTTGCGTGTCTATTTAAATTATTCTAATTAGCCGAAGTCCTAATCGATTCACTTTTTGCGAATGTATTATACAGGCTTAGGCCTAATTACAATCAATCAATCAGTCAGTTAACCAGTCAGCAACCAATCAACCAACCAATCAATTAATCAATCAACCAATCAATCATTTAATCCAGTGGTTCCCAACCTTTTTTGACTTTAGGGTCACTTTTTCGAAGTTGGAGGACACGAAGGCCACTTTTTCTTAGTCAAAGAAAACTAAGAGACACAGGAATAAAATTTAATTAACTAAATGCGTATAGAACCTGGAATGGGCTCTCTATTGCGTTCCGCCTTGTGCCCAGAGGGCTATGTTCCTTTCTCGCTTAAAACCTGTCTTGTTTGTTGGACCGTTGTTGGACTGGGAGCGCTTCTGAGTAGTTACCTTGAAGGTGCGCTATATCAAAGTCAAAAAATAATAACAACAATAGACGTTGTGGGTCTTCAGTTGAACCTTCCTTGTCGATAAACGATGAATACTATGACGAGTTAGAGCAGAGGACTGGCTCTGTATTCATTGGCTCCCACTTTCGTTGGTAGAAGACGGGAGGATTTCCGAATAGGGACGACTGAGGTTGTACGGATGCGAAAGGTTTGTTCAGTGGATGCCCTGGATGAATCTTTTCCATAGGCCTAGATGTTCGGCTGAAAGAGCTTTCCAGGTCGTCCCAGGTGGTGCAATTTGATTGGACGAACGTCTCCAGTTCTGTCTGCTTTCGCTCTGCTGTTCTTGAACCAGACCTGTTTCGTTCTTATCTTACCGTTCGTACTGAAATGCCTATTCTAATTCAGGCGACTCTCGCACCTCATGGGTACCTGCTAAATTTGGAGTCCCTGAAGAATCTAAGAAAAAGGGAAATCATAGAAAGAGATTGGGTGAAAAGAAAGAGAGGAAGACCGAGACAGATGATGGATCATGACTGACGGATACAACGAACTGAAGAGGAAAGCACAGAGAAGAGAAGAATGGCGTCATTGGAAGTTGAAACCTGCCGAGGGGCAGAGAGCTTAAGCAAGAAAGAATCCCTGCATGCTGGGCATAGGCGTAGGGGACATTTCGGCAGTGGGGGGCAAAACTTTGACTTTTGCCCGAAAAAAGTTTATCACAATTTTTTTTCATCCGCCCAAAATTTTCAGATTTCCTTGTCAGAAAAATCTGACGACCTCTTTTTTCCCCAAAATTTCCCGGTTTCCTCGTCCAAAAAATCTTACGACCTTTTTTTAGTCATCCGCCCAAAATTTCCCGATTTCCTCGTCCGAAAAGTATGACGACTTTTTTTAGTCGTCCGCCCAAAATTTGCTCTTTTACCCCTGTGCGCCCGAAAAAATCCTCTCGTGCCTGTTTGCCCGAAAAATTTTCAGCGGAATTTTTTCCCGCCCGTGCATGTTTTGCCCGAAAAACACATTTGCCCAAAATTTGGGAGGCATTTGCCCCCTTGGACCTCCGCCTCCTACGCCTGTGATGCTGGCTCCACTTTTTCTTCATATCGTGCTTACAGCTGCTATTCGTCTTCTCTTTACTAAACGCTCTGTCTCTATAATTGTAATTGTAATTGTAATTGAACATTTATATAGCGCCGCTCACAGATTCAGTAGCGCTCCCTACCCTAGTTAGCACTGCCGCTAACGAATAGTATGGTCTTCAGGCGTTTCCTAAAGAGAGGGGGAGAGAAACTGAGAAGCTCAGGGCGTAGTTTGTGTGGAAGACGGTTCCAGCAGGAGGGGCCAACATAAGCAAAGCTTCTGGATTGGGCAGTAGCATGCGAGGAACAACAAAGAGGCCATTAGCTGCTGAACGAAGGGCAGAGCGTCAAGGGAGAGAGGAGACCTGGATACAGAAAGTCACCTCTGTGCTGATGATACCCAGGTCTTCGTTCATGGCTCTTCCACTCTGTTGTTTACTGAATGTCGTCGTGCTCATCGCAATTTTGGATTGTCCTGAAATCGCCTTTCGATCAACTCTTCCAAGAATCAATTGATCTGGCTCTCGTCAACAGCGAATTGAACTTGATTACGCTTCACTAAGAACTGGCCTAGTTAGCTACACCGGTAAGCGAGAGCGGCATTCGTCTGTTGGTTGCAACGGACTGCGGTTCAAGCCCCGGGCTGGGAGTTGACATTCAGAGATTTAGATATCTCGGGCTAGCACGTGTGGGACGCAGGGGCGCAAGCTCGTGCGGAGCGACCTTGGGCAAGTTGCTTACCAATCATTGTCTGTGGGGAAGGCAACGGGAAACCACCTCACTAATCTCATCCCCAGGGGCGTAAAGCCAATGAACCTGCCTTCGGGCAGAGAACCATCATCATCATCATCATCATCATCATCATCACGCTTCACTTGAAAAGGTGTTTCCTTAATTTGTTCTCTTGACTAAGCATGTCCGTGACCTACATGTAGTTGTTACTCTCGACAGTGCTCTATCCTTCTCTGCACTTGTAAGTCTAATCTCTCTCGGTTCAGCTTCATCACGATCTGTCCCGTGCCTGATTTTCCCTTTGATTGTGCCTTCATCTGTTCCCAATTTGATGTCTGGAATCATCACTCATCGACCTTTACCAACATTCCGCCTGGCTCCGCGCTCCAATATGTAATTGATGAAGCTGCTAATTTGATTGCCCGCCTCACTCGTTTCTCTCACATTTCACCTGTTGTGACTGAAAATTTTCATTGGCTTCCTTTAACTGCCCGGATTCAATAAAAAATTCTCTTTCCTATCGATGATATGATATATATCTATAAGCTCCTCGTTACCTCTGTGATCTAATCAGGCGGCATATATCAGCATATATCAGCATATATCAGCTATCACTGCGGGGCGCAGTGGTATAGAGGGCATGTTCGTTACCTTGCAGCCGGAGGGTTGCAGGTCCGAATCCACCTCAAGTCGCCACGTACGGACCTTGGGCAAGTCCTTCACTCGCAATCGCTCAGCCCTTCGGCTTGAAACTCCGATGCAGTGTCCGCGCTGTAGTCGGGAGCGTCTCTGAGTAGTGAGCTTGAAGGGCGCTATAACAAGTGCACATACAAGCATACAAACACTGGACTCCTATCCGCTCTTTAGAACGTCATGACCTTCCAGTAGGCCCTACTCGGTCTCGGACAGTATCGTGTCGATAGCCTCAGTTGTTGTGGAATGACCTTCCTCCCAATCAGAAATTGTACTCAGATCTCATAGGCCTACCACTGTTTTGACTTCTTCCACGAGGGGCTCTACGCACTCGAAGCGCCTCTGATTAGGTTGCATTGTGAGAGGTGAATTTCTTATAATATTTCGATCATTCTTTGGATGTTTGAAAGCCACAATAAAAATATCTTTCTAACATGGTTGCATCTAGTTCTGTGCATTTCTCATAAATTCAGCGAGATTTGCTCCAGCGATTGCTTCTATAGTTAGTGACATATCAATCACTCAATTAATCAACCAAACAATCAACCAATCAAACTAATCAACCATTCAATCAATTCATCAATCTATCAATCAGCCAATCAACCAATCAAACTAATCAATCAATTAATCACTATCAATCAACCAGTCAACCAATCAAACTAATCAACCATTCAATCAATTAATAAGTCTATCAATCAACCAATTAATCAACCAAGCAATCAACCAATCAACTAATCAGCCATTCAAATCAGCCATTCAATCTATCAATCAACCAATCAACCAATCAAACTAATCAACCATTCAATCAATTAATCAATCTATCAATCAACCAACTAATCAACCAAACAATCAACCATTCAACTAATTAATCAACAAAACAATCAACCAATCAAACTAATCAACCATTCAATCATTTAAACAATCTATCAATCAACCAATTAATCAACCAAACAATCAACCATTCAATCAATTAATCAACAAAACAATCAACCTATCAAACAAATCAACCATTCAATCAATTAATCAATCAATCAACCAACCAATTAATCAATCAAACAATCAACTATTCAGCCAATTAATAAACAAAACAATCAGCCAATCAAGCTAGTCAACCATTCCATCAATTAATCAATCTATCAATCAGCCAATCAACCAATCAGACTAAGCAACCATTCAATCAATTAATAAACCAAACAATCAACCATTCAACAAATTAATCAACAAAACAATCAACCAATCAAACTAATCAACCATTCAATCAATTAATCAATCTATCAATCAACCAATTAATTAACCAAACAATCAACCATTCAACCAATTAATCAACAAAACAGTCAACCAATCAAGCTAATCAGCCATTCAATCAATTAATCAATCTACCAATCAACCAATCAAACTAAGCAACCATTCAATCAATTAATCAATCTATCAATCATCCAATCAACCAATCCAGCTAATCAACCATTCAATCAATTAATCAATCTATCAATCGACCAATCAACCAATCAAACTAAGCAACCATTCAATCAATTAATCAATTTATCAATCAACCATTCAATCAATTAATTGCCCCTGTGATGCCACAGCTAATTTTGGCCAATGCTTTTTCAAACCACAGTCATCACCAAGGTCTTTAAAGTTTATTGTATGCCATCCCCGTATCCAAATACCATTGTGGGGCGCGGTGGTGTAGTGGTGGCGTCGTTGCCTTGAAGTCGGAAGGTTCGAGGTTCGAATCCACCTCGCCGCGTAAGGACCTTGGGCAAGTCCTTCACTCAAAATTGCTCAGCGCTTCGGCGTGAAACTCCGATGCAGTGTCCGCTCTGCATTCGGGAGCGCCTCTGAGAAGAGAGAGCTTGAAGGGGCGCTATAACAAGTGCACATACAAACAAACAAACAAACAAACAAACAAATTGTGACGCACGGTACCGAACGACCGGCGAACCTTCTGATTTCCTAATTAGACATTATAATACGTCACATGTGATTGTCCACAGGAAAACTTAATGATTATATTATATGTATTATATATAATTATATACTATTCTGATAAATGGTGATAATATACTAGCTGGGGTACCCGGCGTTGCCCGGGAAATTTAGGATTCGATCCGCTCCATCCACAACCCCACCACACAACACCCCACCACACTCCGACCTCTATACCAGTACGCCACCGGAGAAATTTGGGTTTGACGAAAATTTCCACACCCATCCCACCCCCACCCCCACCCCAACCCCCTCCCACCCCCACCACCCCCACTCCACCCCACCTCCCACTCCATTCCCCCTTCGCCCCACCCCACCCCACTCCACCCCCACCCCAACCCCATCCCCACCCCTCGACCCTCTACGCCACCCCACCCCACCACCTCCACCCCTCACCTCCATCCCACCCCTCCACCCCACTTTAGACACCTCTAAAACGATTAAAATCACTGCTGTTATACGTGGCAAGCGATTGAAAATTTATAGCAAAAATCAGTGTTTTCGAACCCCCCCCGCACCCTGACTCCCATGGTGGTAGAGATTTGCCAACCACTGATCCGGGTGGTTCTGATGGACCTCTATTTAAGAAAAATAATTCAAATCAATGGCTGAGTTTTTTGAAAAAAATTGGGGGTTTCGCGCCCCACCCTGGCTCCCATGGTGGTAGAGAATCGCCAACCCCTCGCCTTTGCGTCTCGTGCCGAGACCTACACTGTAGTGAAGGTTTGGAGTGAAAAGCTCAAAAACTGTGAGCGTGCATTCTGGATAAATATACAAACATACAAACAAACATAGCCAAGTCCTATCTTATAGATGTAGCCTACTAGCTGGGGTACCCGGCGTTGCCCGGGAAATTTAGGTTTCGATCCGCTCCGGCCACAACCCCGCCACACAACACACCACCACACTCCGACCTCTACCAGTACGCCACCGGAGAAATTTGGTTTTGACGAAAATTTTCACCCCATCCCACCCCCACCCCCTCTACCCCAACCCCCTCCCACCCCACCACCCCACTCCACCCCACCCCACCTCCCACTCCATTCCCCTCCACTTCACCCCACCCCTCCACCCCAACCCCACTCCCCCACTCCACCCCACCCCAACCCCCACCCATCCCTAACCCCACCCCTCTACCCCTTACGCCACCCCACCCACCACCTCCACCCCTCACCTCCATCCCACCCCTCCACCTCCACCCCACTTTAGACACCTCTAAAACGATTAAAATGACTGCTTTTATACGTGGCAAGCAAATGAAAATTTATAGCGAAAATCAGTATTTTCGAACCTCCCGCACCCTGGCCCCCATGGTGGTAGAGATTTGCCAACCACTGATCCGGGTGGTTCTGATGGACCTCTATCTAGGAAAAAAAATCAAATCAATAGGTGAGTTTTTTTGAAAAAAAATTGGGGGTTTCGCGCCCCACCCTGGCCCCCATGGTGGTAGAGAATCGCCAACCCCTCGCCTTTGCGTCTCGTGCCGAGACCTACACAGTAGTGAAGGTTTGGAGTGAAAAGCTCAAAAACTGTGAGCGTGCATTCTGGACAAATATACAAACATACATACATAGCCAAGTCCTTTCTTATAGATATAGATACATATATATATATATATAATATATTGTATAATATATATATATATATTATACAATATATTATATATATATGTATCTATATCTATAAGAAAGGCCTAATATATATATATATAATTATATATATATATATACAGGGTGCGGCCAAAAAAATCCATTACGAAAATTGCGGTTTCTCAAAAACCGCTGAATATTTTGTTACAAAATTTCGCCAGTCTCTTTAACACATTATTATATATCTACAGCTTGGCTAAATCTAATGAAATTCGAATCATGAAAACCAAAATGGTGCAACCCTGAAGTGAAACAATGTTATTTTCGTTTCAACAGACATTTACTTACAGCAATAAGTAACTAGGTTACTTATTGTAATTGACAGGATTAGGCCAAGTGTTAAGTTTGTGCATTTAATGTTCGAATTGACCACCGTTTGCTTTTACGCAAGCTTGCAGACTTTTCGAAAGCCCAGAACAGTGTAAATTGCTCCAAATCGGAGGAAAATGACCTTTTTACTAGGTTTCACTGCACAGATGTGCTTCTATACCTGCACAAATCCGTTTCGAACTGCACATTTTGTGTACAACTGCACGCTAAAAAAAGCCCTGTCAAGTTGTGTTGACAAAAATGCAACAAAGCTATAGACCACAGATTCTGATTGTTAGAGTCTGTGCGTTGGCCTTCGAGCGCAGAGGATGTTGGGAGATCGCACGGATTATTATTATCAATTTGGCCCCAACCTCCCAAAAACCTTCGAGTGGGTATTTACTATTATTTTATAGCGCATTTCTGAATATTGAAATCTGTCTGCTGACAACTCTCTCTCTCTCTCTCTCTCTCTCTCTCTCTCTCTCTCTCTCTCTCTCTCTCTCTCTCTCTCTCTCTCTCTCTCTCTCTCTCTCTCTCTCTCTCTCTCTCTCTATATATATATATATATATATATATATATATAAACTCAGGAATGGTTTCAGAAGTTTGTCTTGAAGTTGAATCATAATTGAATCAAAGTTGCAATTACGGAGAAGCACATGCCAATTAGTAGACCTAATATGAGCCTTTAACGTTGACTTGCTTAGAGCCGAAGATGACTTTCCACTAGTGCCTTGACACTGCCTCGTCCGAACGAGACATCGTGCACTGCCCAATGTCCCGTCCGAGCGAGGCATCGTGCACTGCCCCGTTTGCCTCGTCCGAACGAGACATCGTGCACGCACTGCCCACTGCCTCGTCCGAACGAGACATCGTGCACTGCCTACTGTCCCGTCCGAGCGAGGCATCGTGCACTGCCCACTGCCCCGTCCGAGCGAGGCATCGTGCACTGCCCACTGTCTCGTCCGAACGAGGCATCCTGCACTGCCCACTGCCCAGTCTGCCTCGTCCGAACGAGGCATCGTGCACTGCCCACTGCCTCGTCCGAACGAGGCATCCTGCACTGCCCACTGCCCCGTGTGCCTCGTCCCAACGAGGCATCGTCCACTGCCCACTGCTCAGTGTGCCTCGTCTCAACGAGGCATCGTGCACTGCCAACTGCCTCGTCCGAATGAGGCATCGTGCACTGCCCACTGCCCCGTCCGAACGAGGCATCGTGCACTGCCCACTGCCCCGTCCGAACGAGACATCGTGCACTGCCCACTGCCCCGTCCGAGCGAGGCATCCTGCACTGCCCACTGCCCCGTCTGCCTCGTTCGAACGAGGCATACTGCACTGCCCACTGCCCTGTCTGCCTCGTCCGAACGAGGCATCGTGCACTGCCCACTGCCCCGTCCGAACGAGGCATCGTGCACTGCCCACTGCCCCGCCCAAACGAGGCATCGTGCACTGCCCACTGCCCCGTCCGAACGAGGCATCATGCACTGCCCACTGCCCCGTCTGCCTCGTCCGAACGAGGCATCCTGCACTGCCCACTGCCCTGTCTGCCTCGTCCGAACGAGGCACCGTGCACTGCCCAGTGCCTCGTACGAACGAGGCATCCTGCACTGCCCACTGCCCCGTCTGCCTCGTCCGAACGAGGCATCGTGCACTGCCCACTGCTCCGTCCGAACGAGGCATCGTGCACTGCCCACTGCCCCGTGTGCCTCGTCCGAATGAGGCATCGTGCACTGCCCACTGCCCCGTGTGCCTCGTCCGAATGAGGCATCGTGCACTGCCCACTGCCCCGTCCGAACGAGGCATCGTGCACTGCCCACTGCCCCGTCCGAACGAGGCATCCTGCACTGCCCGATGCCCCGTCCGAACGAGGCATCGTGCACTGCCCACTGCCCTGTCCGATCGAGGCATCGTGCACTGCCCCGTCTGCCCCGTCCGAACGAGGCATCGTGCACTGCCCACTGCCCCGTCCGACCGAGGCATCGTGCACTGCCCACTGCCCCGTCCGAACGAGGCATCGTGCACTGCCCACTGCCCCATCCGAACGAGGCATCGTGCACTGCCCACTGCCCCGTCCGAAGTCCGAACGAGGCATCGCCCTCGTCTGGGAAGAGACCGCCCATCGTCCTTTTGTCTGAGAGCATGAGAGGAGATAACACTCTTTGTTCAGCTCTGCCCGAATCGCTCTTCGTCCAAAGATACCTCTCGCCCGCTGGCGTCGCTATTCTTAAAGACGTGCACGAGAACTGCGGTGGAAACCCGCGCCTTGAAATTTGAGCTACGTCAACCCGCTACTTCCCCAAAGCGAATATCGCCCCGTCTTCGGTAGCATATGGAGGATAAGGAATTGTTTGCCCAAGATTACGGATGGAGGTAGGGAGTGAGGATAATAAGCGTTTGCCTGTCGCTTAAGGAGGGGAGTACGTGACATTCTTCTTCTTCTTCTTCTTCTTCTTCTTCTTCACGTTCTCTGCCCTCAGGCAGGTTCGTATGTCCAATGACGCCATTTTCTCTGTTCTGTGCTTCTCTCTTCAGTCCACTGTACGTGATATTACCATCTTCCAAAGTGGTGTATACAACTTTGCAATTCATCAGGCAATCGTTAATTTAAATGTCGTTTGTTCGTACAGGCAAGCGCCGCGTTGAAAATATGATTGTTTGCATATGAGAAGTCGTATTAGGCCAATAGGAAGAGTCAAGACAAGTATCAAGGATGGAGATGGTCAAAAGAATGAACCCCGCATCTTAAGAGCCAGTCCACAGCTGGAGACAGGAGGTGATGATAGTCATCCCTGTTAAACATCAACTATAGCCCAAATAACAAAGATGATTAGTGTCAACCTCCTCCTTAGGCCTATCGCTACTGATAAGTGCTCTGCTAGTGCAAGTCCCAAGCCTTGTTAAAGGAGGAGGGCGACGCTAATTATCTTTGTTAGGGCGTCGTTAAAGTATAGCTAAGAAATCTATGTATCAACAAAGCATATCAACACATTAGATGATGACTATAACATGTCTTTTAATAATGATGAGTCGAAAGAATCGCCATGCAAAAGAACAAACAGAAGACTTTAGAACGAATCGACGAATACAGCGACTCAAACAACGCTAACATAAGTTTTCCTACAGTTTAATTTATGCACAAAAAGAAGTTGACAAATGAGAGACGTAGTCATAGTTCAATCCGAGTTTTTGGTCGTTTTTCCTTAGTACCGGTTTCCAAACGACCTTCCGCCTCCGACACCACCACTGCTGCCGCCTCTACCACTTCCCCAACTCCTTCCGCCGCTTCCGACATAAAAATCAAACTATGTAGTAATTAGGTGGGATATTTCTTCTATCAACCAGTTTGTTCATTAATCTTGCAGTAAGAAGATGCTAGCTATAAAAAGGAGTCACAGGTAATTCTAGACAAGAGTAAAGTTTAAAAAATCAGAGGACTGCCACATCAGACAGCCACGAACCAATCAACCAACGAACATGGCACAAACACAAACGCCAATGAGATGACTTGAATTAAATGCACAAGAACCCAGAGTCTTAGTTAAGATCAGTTTTGTAACCTGCCAGCATTCACATATATTAATAACAGAAGAAAACTGTTTCAAATGAAGTGGGAAAGAAATTTAATCTAGCTACTGGCTAGTTTCTGCTAAAATTCAGTTCAGAACATTTACCAGCATCACATAAATTCTTAAGTTTGCAACTGAATTGTAACCGAGCTGTATACATTAATCTGAGAATTAAGTTTCAAATAAAAGTTCAAAAGAATTACCCTAGTCACCAGACAACTTTCCAATGCACAATTCAGGTCCCAGCATAAACCAAAATCAAATTTCTGTTTTGTAACCTTAAAACATCGGGATACTTTGGAGAAAAATTTAGGAAATAAAATTCAAAATGTTCAATAATTCAAGTAACCAAACAACCTTCTGGTTAGCATTTAAGCTCATGGTATAAACCAATTCTCGTTATTGTTACGGTACCAAATGTCTAATAGTAATCAAGAGTACATAGTCTCCAATTAATTCAAAATAAATTATTCTATATAAACACAAATTTCAGTTTAACAACCTCATTGGAAAACAAAACTTGGAACTAAAACGCGCAGAAGACTTTCCGATATACATTTTCAGCTGACAATATAAATCTAAATCAATTTAATTTTCATCGCTTTGTTACCTACATTTAACAGAAACCAGAAACTATAAAACTTCACAGAATTTTCACTACCCACGCGCAGGCAATTCTTCAAGAATTACACCTCTCAACCAAACGCTCTGCAAAATGTTAGAGAATGGCTTTACCTCATGTTTTTAAATAACCTTACACAAATCCTATAAATATGCTTCGGTAGGTCTTAAATTAAGGCAGTCTGTAGCTATGTTTAGCATCTTAACTTATCCTTTTATGGTCTACGTTCGATACAAAGTGCCCAGCAAAAATACATTGCAATAATTGTGTGGGTTCCTAAAGGTAATGTATAAACACCTGGATACACACTCTACTCTTTAACTCTATCTTTACGGCAGGCATGGAAATGTACGATAAAATCTCTGAAGCCAGAAATTCTTCCTCGAACGCTGAATTAGGACATAAAAATCGACCTACGTAGTAATCAGGTGGGCTATTTCTTGTATCAGTCAGTTTGTTCATAAATGTTGTTGCAGTAAGAAGATGCTAACTATAAAAAGGAGTCACAGGTAATTCTACACAAGAGATAAGTAAAACAAAATCAGAGGACTGCCGCATCGGACAGCCACACCCCCATACACGCACACGAACCAACCAACCAACGAACAAGACACAAACGCCAATGAGATGACTACACCACCGCACGGTGGCAACGAAACGACGAATACACCGACTCGAACAACGCTAACAGAAGTTTTCCTACAGTTTAATTTATGCACAAAAAGTAGTTGACAAACGAGAGACGTAGTCATAGTTCAATCCGAGTTTTGGTCGTTTTTTCTTTAGTACCGGTTTCCAAATGATCTTCTGCTTCCGCCTCTTCCACCTCCCCACGCATTCCTGCCTCAGCCGTCGTCCTTTAAAGTGCAACATAAAAAAATCAATGTATGTATGTATGCATGTATGTATGTGTAGTTGTTACGGCGCCTCTTCAAGAAAACTACTCAGAAGCGCTCTCGACTATAGCGCGGACACTGAATGAGAGTTTAACGCCAAAGCGTAAGAGCAATTGCAAGTGAAGGACTTGCTCAAGATCCTTAGGCGGCGGCTTGAGGTGGATTCAAACCCGCAACCTTTCGGCTTCATGGTAGGCCTACCATACACCACCGCGACCCACCGGGTGTTAGGCACCATCTTAAACATAAATAGGCATATTGTACTGGCGCCAGATCGATCCAGTTCGAAATGTTGTGAATATTTAAAACTATTAATTATTGCACACTCCATTCGTCTACAGAGAGATAGAGAGGGAGAGCGACAGACAGATACAAGGACAGAGACAGACAAAGCTCAGACCGGGAGATCACGTTCATCAACTTCCGTTCAAAGTTTTTTAGCTAAGCCTGTTTAGGTCCGCATGAAGTAAATGAAATTCTTAAAGCACCTTTTATATCGATGGCGTCGGCTTCACGATGTACAACGCGTAGTCCACGTCAAGCTGACTCAGTTTGACTTTGTTTCCAAGGGAAACAAAGGGAAGTTTCCAATCTTTCGGGTGGCCGCTCAGGGTTTTGTTGTCTCTCTCCAACGCCGACATTTTGGCCTTCTTCATCAAGAACCTCAAATCTGCCGGCGTAAAATCTGCGAACAAACATCGTATAGGATGTAGATCAATAGCTAATTTTACATTGCATTTAATGTTCAGTTAATCATTTATGCAGAAGCCTTATAAGGTATCGTACATTAGGCACATGCAGGTGGCAGAGAGGCGAGAATGACAAGTCCTGGAAGCCCGCGCATCTGAGAGCTAGAAGGAGAGAGAAAGAGATACAAACAGGGACAGACAGAGACAGAAAAAGAGACAGACAGACAGACAGAAAAAAGAAACAGAGAGAGACAAACAGACAGAGACAGAGAGAAAGACAGAGAAAGAAAGAGAGCAAGAGAGAGAGAGAGAAGGAGAGAAGGAGGGATGTACATGTATGCAAGAGAGCGCTTAGTCGTTGAAGGATTGCTAGTGTGTAGGAGTAGATTCTAAAATGTCGTTTGGAGTCTTCTGCGACGTGTGAAATTAATGTTTTAAGTGCGATTTGTTGGTGATCGTTGGATTCATAAAGAAAACAGACTTTGCGTCGTTGTTTCTTCGAAGCAAGCACAGCATATCATGTTAAAGGACTGTAGGACTCTGTGTGTGTGCGTGTGTTTGTGTATGTGGTGTGTGTGTGTGTGTGTGTGTGTGTGTGTGTGTGTGTGTGTGTGTGTGTGTGTGTGTGTGTGTGTGTGTGTGTGTGTGTGTGTGACAGTGTGTGTGTGCGCGCGTGTGTTACTACCACAGTGAATCGCAGTTATGCTAATTCAATCAGCAGCGCTTAAGAAACCCCGAAAAGATTGTATATAAAATTATGTGAGGGGAGTAGGCTCATATCGTTTATGCAGAAATTTTGTCAGAGAGCCAACTCGTCGCAAAACAATGTACACTACGGAAATATACGAAAATGCAAAGCAGTAAGAAATTTGTAGAACAACCTCGCCTCTCCCTCCCTCCCTCTCCTCCCTCCCCCTCTCTCACTCTCTCTCTCTCTCCCTCTCTCTCTCTCACTCTCTCTCCCTCTCTCTCTCTCTCTCTCTCTCTCTCTCTCTCTCTCTCTCTCTCTCTCTCTCTCTCTTCCATTCCCTCTTTCACTATCTCCGTATCTCCCCCTGTCCGTCCCCTCGATCTTTTCTATCCCCATCCATCTCTGTCGCTTATTATTGTTGTTTATATCTACCGTCCGTCGAAGCTGCGACGTTGGCGAGCGAAATTTGAGTGACATCTACTTTCTCTGTGAATATCTTCAGCAGTTCCAACCGCTCCTTCAAGCAAAACAATCATCACATTTGCTATATTATAATAACGACAGTCACCTAGGTACAAAATATTTTCGTTGAAATAAGTTTAGAGTTCAAAGAAAGAATGAACAAGTGAATGAATAACTGAATGAATGAACGAATGAATGAATGAACGAATGAATGAATGAACGAACAAATGAATGAATGAACAAATGAATGAATGAATGAACGAACAAATGGATGAATGAATGAATGAACGAATGAATGAATGAACGAATGAATGAATGAACGAACAAATGAATGAACGAACAAATGGATGAATGAATGAATGAGCGAACGAATGAACAAATGAATGAATGAATTAATGAATGAATGAACGAACAAATGAATGAATGAATGAACGAACAAATGGATGAATGAATGAATGAATGGATGAATGAACGATTGAATGAATGAATGAACGAACAAATAAATGAATGAATAAATAAATAAATAAATGAATGAATGGATGAATGAATGAATGGGTAGATGGATGAATGGATGGATAGATGAATGAATGAACGAACGAATGAGCGAATGAACGAACAAATGAATGAATAAATAAATGAATGAATGAATGAATGGATAGATGGATGAATGGATGGATGGATGGATGAATGAATAAATGAATGAATGAATGAATGAATGAATGAACGAATGAGCGAATGAATGAATGAATGAATGAATGAATGAATGAATGAACGAACGAACGAACGAACGAACAAATGAATGCTTAATATTGTTGTTTATATCTTTGAATGAACGAACAAATGGATGAATGAATGAATGAACGAACGAATGAACGAATGAATGAATGAAAGAACAAATGAATGAATGAATGAATGAATGAATGAATGAATGAATGAATGAATGAGCGAATGTATGATCGAATGAACGAACAAATAAACGAATGAATAAATAAATGAATGAATGGATGAATGAACGAATGAATGGATAGATGGATGAATGGATGGATGGATGGATTGAATGAATAAATGAATGAATATATGAATGAATGAATGAATGAATGAATGAATGAACGAATGAACGAATGAATGGATGAATGAATGAATGAATGAATGAATGAACAGTTTACAGCTAGTTCAACCCAAAACTCGGTGTTTTCGTATGGAATACCATCGGATCAATGGCCTAAAGGAAGTTGAAATCTATGCATGATTTTATTTCCGGCGAAAGAATTCGAGATAGGCCAAACGACTGTAGTACGGTATAGGTCTATTCATTCCAATTAGGCCTACCGTATACCCATTACCCAAACTGCGCTGCATTAATTTGTGTATATTATAGGAGTTGCTGTATCTGTTCTAGAGTTGATGCTTACGGCCTGGCTCGGTCTTCTTAGTTCGATTGCCTCTTCCAGTCGATCCGGTCGTAGGAGAGCCTTCTCCACTGTGGCCTTCTTATTAGTCGCGGCTAGCACGAAGACCAAGCCTGGCGAAGCAAAACAGCCTTCCAGTTCTGTGAGGAGCGTGAGGACAGCGGTAGATTCGGGACCTCGTTGGAGGAAGATCAGATCGACCTCGTCGAAAAAAATTACCGACGGGGCAAAAGTACGGGCCTACGAATGACAAGAAACAATCCAATTGATCATCAATAATTGCATTTAACTCAGTCAGGAGGGTCAGAACAGATCTCTATAGCCTAGGTTTGGACCTCGCTTCAAAATATGTCGTCAATCTCATCTACGAATAACTGATTGGGCTAACAATCTGGCCCGCGAATAGCAGGAAAGAAAACACATTTCAAGCCAGACAATCCGATTAAGTAATCACCATCACTACAATGTCATGTCAATTTGCCAAATCATTCTCATAAGCAATTAGGCCTACATGTACATGTAATTCTTCAGTTATATTTCAGCGGGCAATTCATCAGTTACATTTCAACGGCCTCGCTCTTTGGTCAATTCAAATGGTCACTGCATTGGTCTGCAGGTTATTCATTCAGTCGTGCATATGCCCAGTCAGGCTGTTATTAAAATCAGACGAATAATAATAACATTACCGAGATGAAAAGTTCCGTTATATTAGCGGCCGCATCTCCACGCATTAACCTCGAACCCTCTACGGAGAAGAAACTGATGGTTTCAGCCGTGCGGTTACATTCCATCTGCACCGCCTTGGCGATGCTTGTTTTGCCGGTGCCTATAGAGAAAAGTTAAACCTCACCTTGTAACACACTTCACGTTGAAACGAGCTTATGATAGATAGTAAAAAGTTAAAATAAGCAGGAAGAAGGTCGTTAAGCTTAAAATGCAGTTTAAGATGTAACAAAATCAAATTGTTTTCCGTTTCCGTTTTTTGTCGTTGTTTCCGGATTTGTTTTTATTTAGAGGGACATTGTTTGAATCGTCTGACTGAGGCAACAGCTGAGAATAAAATATGATCGAGAGAATGAGGAAATGCTGCATTCAAGTGAATAATTCTACATTTTAAAAAAGATGCATGAATCACCCCTTTTATTATTTATATGATTCTCAAATGATGTAAACAATGCAATGACCAAGATTTTGCCTACCTGCCCCCCCAAACAATAGAACTCCTTTCGTCCGATTAATGCCGGTTGCCAAGAGGGTCTCTGGAGCGTCGATTGGCAGTCGTATATACTGAAAGATCTGGTTTGCGATCCTTTGAAGTCGCTCGGTGAGATGGACCGTCTATGTATAAGAAGAACACAACGCACACACTCACATCATTTCTTATTATTTGCAGCAGATAATATTTTATCATCATTATCAGCTCGCACAAACTCGTAGACACCATCAATCAAGGAATTCCCCGTCGATGCACGAATACGTAATAATATTCACTTACTTATTAACCACCAGAAATCCTCAATCGCTGCCAATGACAGACATGACGACAGACAGACAAACAGAGTTAGGCAGGTATTATAGGCCCTACGTATAGACAGGTGCCCTCGGTCTGCCATTATCTTCGACAGATTCTGAAATCTGCTTTGCGTATTATTTGCCCATGACGGTAGTAGTATAATAATTACAGTTTCAGTTTAACGACACTGCATGTGTGACTATAAAGGTCATTAGGTCATTAGGTCATTAGGTCATTAGGTTATTAGGTCATTAGGTCATTAGGTCATTAGGTCATTAAGTCATTAGGCCATTACGTCATTAGGCCGTTAGGTCATTAGACCATTAGGTCATTAGGCCATTAGGCCATTAGGTCATTAGGCCATTAGGTCATTAGGCCATTAGGTCATTAGCGTCGCCCTCCTCTTTTATCCAGGCTTGGGACTGGCACTCGACCGCTGTCGCCCGTTGCGAGCTAACTCTGCCACTGCATGCTTGTTTTTTGATAGTGCCAGACCCAAGTCTGGATAAAGGAGGAGGGCGCACATCATGAAGAGCTTCAGGGTCGGCAGCGACGAACACGTCGTCAATCAGCACCTGAAGATGGCACTTCGCAACGGAGTGAAGAACGACACGCTCAAGCAGTCGAAGGGCTCCGGCGCTTCTGGCAGCTTCCGCTTGGGTGCAGCAGCCGTAGAACAGGCCAAGAAGAAGGACAAGAAACCCAAGGCGACGGCTGCTAAGACGAAGACCACCACCACCGCGGCAAAGAAGAAGACGACGACGAAGCCGGCTGCAGCCAAGAAAACTGCTACGCCAGCAAAGAAGTCTGCGACCACAGCAGCAAAGAAGGCGTCGCCCAAGAAGGCTAAGAAACCAGCAGCCGCTGTCGCCAGCAAGAAGACGACGAAAGCCGTCAAGGCAGACAAGCCCGTGAAGAAGGCGAAGGCAGACAAACCGGCAAAGAAGGTTGTCAAGGCTGCCGCTCAGGACAAGTCGAAGAAGGCCAAACCGGCAGCGGCCGCAAAGAAACCAGCTGCTGCAGCAAGCAAGGCAAAGAAGGCTTAGGCGCCGACTACAATTGATCTATCATAACTTCGAAATGTAAATTCAATTTTCGTTTAGTCAACACTTCAGGCTGGCAGAACGCATCATGATATATCTTTACAAAGATTTTATATCTAAGTTCAGTTTATGAGCAACATAAATAAATATTGGGCTAGAATTAATATTAATTGATCTGTGTTTGTTGTAGGATAAGATAGATGCCAGAGAAGAAATACAGAGTCAACTAAATAAAACAAAATTTAACAGTGTTTTTTCGTGGGGCTCGTTGGTGTGGTGGGAATGTTCGTTGCCTTGCAGCCGGAGGGTTGCAGCTTCGAATCCACCTCAAGCCGCCGCCTCTTAGGGACCTTGGTCAAGTCTTCCGATGCAGTGTTCGCTCTGTGGTCGGGAGCGCCTCTGAGTAGAGATATTTAAGGAACGCAATTAAAAAAGCGATAAATAAACAGTATAAAATAAAATAAATACAATTAATGGCAGCCTTCAAAGCACGTCTATCGTATACGGGGGCTTCGGGAATCGAACTCACGTCAGCTGATCTCTAGGCCAGTGTGCTATCCAAAGTCCCTCTCTAAGATGTATGCTAACCAATCCTGTCCTAGTCTGTTTTCGCTTGCCAATTAATAAGTATAGTACAGCCGATAACGATACGAGCCTGTAGATGATTGACATAATAATTCATGCATCTCTAGCTATGTGAGGAGCAATTTAGCATAAAAGCTGACTTTTGTATTTATAAATTATGTCTCTGTGTAGTATATATAAATATAAATATGCAGTATATTATA
>OX457049.1:25220475-25235475 GCA_949752735.1 Lumbricus terrestris | reverse complement strand
CGATGGTGATGATGATGATGATGATGATGATGATGATGATGATGATGATGATGATGATGATGATGATGATGATGAAGGTGGTGGTGATGATGATGATGATGGTGGTGGTGGTGGCGGCGGCGGCGACGACGACGACGACGACGATGGTGATGATGATGATGATGATGATGATGATGATGATGACGATGACGATGACGACGACGACGACGACGACGACGACGACGACGACGACTGTACAATACAATGATACAACAACTGTAATTTGATAATGCTCCTTTAGAAAGCTTAGAAGTCCACGTTGAAGCCCGGCAACCATTAAAAATTATCTGTAGGCTATGTAGAAAGGAAAGTTTTCAGCTTAGAGTCAAAGACGTTAATACGTTATTAATGAGAATTATTATTAGGGTCTACTATTTTTTTTATCTTGTTTATCGCGTCACTGTTGAATTGTCGGTTTCTCTTTTTATCTGTTTTTTCTGCTATGTAACTCTATTTAAGTCCGTGAGCGTGAAAATAGGAAGACAACAGGCAAACTAGAAGACAACTGAAGCAAAAGGAGGGGTGGTAGAATTTAGACGATTTAGGGCACTGGTTCGCAGCGAATGATCCATAAAGTTTATGAGGGGGCCAGATGGGTGGGGGGAATCAAGGTATGAGGGTGGAAGCCAAGCGGTCGATGGTCGATCGCCGAGGCGCGCAGTGCCAAGGGAGTGACGGGGGAAGGAGAAGGGAGGGTATGAGCCCCTCCCCAACCAGAAACCCTTTGAATTTTCACATTGCAATAGCATGCATTTCTAGCTGCCATCTTAACAAAATTACAATGCTTTACTATTTCAATGCTGAAAAGAGCGGTTTAAGACTACAATAAATACCAGTTGTGTTATACTGTTCTGTTTATTTTGTTTATTGTGGGAACAATAAATAATTTTGAATTTGAATTTGAATAAACTTACAATAGTAATAATTTCTCACTGAGTTTCCATATTCATTCAATCATTTTGGAGATTTATATAGCGCCCCTTCAATGTTTGTGGGGCGCGGTGGTGTAGTGGTGGCGTCGTTGCTTTGAAGCCGGAAGGTTCGAGGTTCGAATCCACCTCGCCGCGTAAGGACCTTGGGCAAGTCCTTCACTCACAATTGCTCAGCGCTTCGGCGTGAAACTCCGATGCAGTGTCCGCTCTGCATTCGGGAGCGCCTCTGAGTAGAGATAGCTTGAAGAGGCGCTATAACAAGTGCACATACATACATACATACATACATACATACATACATACATACATACATACATACATACATACATACATACATACATACATACATACATACATACATACATACATACATACATACATACATACATACATACATACATACATACATACATACATACATACATTGTTAATAACAGGAGAGTTCCAAGACCTTTCGGACACAATCTATTTGTGTGCAGTTGTTTGTGTACCGTCACTGCGTGGGAGGATGTGAACACAGATGGGCGTTTAATCAAGCTTCAGTTCATGATATCAATTGGTGTAAGGTAAAGAAAACTAATTTCTTTTGCTCAAAAGAAATCGATGCGTTACTTTACTTGTTCAGTCATTCATTCAGTCATTCAGTTATTCATTCATTCAGTCATTCATGCTACGTGAGCCTATTTATATAGCGCCCTTGAAGAACCGCTCCCAGCCTTGCCAATGCTAGAGAGAAAAGACTTCAGTGATTTGGAAACAAGGTTTGACTGGCTACAGGCAACAGGCATATGCCCAGCTCCGAAGAGAGGCATTCCAGATGGAAGACCCTGCAACCGAGAATGCCGACAGATGCTTAATATGTAGAGCGACAGCTTAGCTAACTAAGAGTCTAAGAGTGCAGAAATGACATCGGCATATTTAAGACATATTTCGGCCTACCATGTTGATCGCTTTATTTATCTAACTACCAAGTTATGAGTTGGCGTGTAGCAGGGGCGGATTGAGAAATTGCCGAAAGGGTGGGGCAAAATTTTCTTTGATCTTGGCCAGAAAAAATCTGATGACTTTTTTTGTCATTGGTCGAAATGTGTGCAAAATATACAATTTTCTCTGTCAAAATAACTGATGACCTGGATTGACCTCCCCTTTTTATTCATCTGGTCGTCATCTCTTGGGAATATACCTGTGACCTCTCAAGTACGATGCTCTTTTTTCTCTCTCACCTTAACCCTCTGCATTGATTTAAAGCTTGCTGAAACCAAATGGGGGGGGGCACGTCCTATGCACTTTTGCAATGGGGCCATGGCCGGATTGGCCCCTCCTGGATCCGCCCCTAACGGGTAAACCCATCCAATCAACAAGACTCGGACATTCTAGTTGGATTTTACCAAAAATTTTGCATCTACAAGTTTGTTTTGCCATTCACTTAACAGCCTATATAGGCCTACTAGTTTGTGTCACCTCTCGGTCTGACCAAAGTGTTCCATCAGCATGTTTATATGTTTCCAGCCATTCAAATTGAATCAATTATCGTAGTAATCACTTTTGTTTACATATTTAACACCAGAAGATGTTTGTTAAATTTGATCTACAAAATATGGCTCCGAGGCTAAAGTTGACGCGCGTTGTAGCCACGGGTACAGGGCTGTTTTTAAGAAATTTTTAGAACTGCACATCCTCTTCCCTCCTTTCTCATCAACCATGGTAAATTACTCCCAATCTGAGGAAAATTACCTATTTTTACTAGTTTTAACTGCACGGAACGTGACGGAAGTCCTTCTACAACTGCACGAATCCATTTAGAACTGCACATTTTGTGTAGAACTGCACGTTAAAAAAAGCCCTGCACGGGTATAGTCGTGTCTTTTAATCTATCCTTTGCAAATAGGCCAACTCGGATGGAGTTTCGAAATCACTTTCATAAATTACACCAGTCGACCACCGTGCCATCATATTCACGATATCGTTTAACTAGCCTCTATCGTGGTTTGAATCGAGTTGCAAATTCTGTAATTGTAATTGCAATTGAACATTCATAAAGCGCTGCTCACAGATTCAGTAGCCCTCCCGACCAAATGTTGTGCTCCCGCCAACAAATAGTATAGTCTTCAAGCGTTCACGAAACAAGGGAATAAATATTTATAGGCCTATAGCTCTATTCACAATTAATTACACGACGAAAAATCAACATTAGGGCCTAGAAAACGATTGCCAACTATACATCATGACTCACTTGCATCACATTGCATTGCTTTTTTGTATATCCTAGGCTATCATTAGTTTTTAAGCAGTTTAAGAAATTATTTTTCTGAAGAGGTTTTTGAGAAAAGTAGCGAAAATGCACAAACCAGATATGAGTCGCCAGCTGACTTTTAGGGTAATCCACGTGAGTATGACTCCTGTCACACGACTGCCACACCGTGAGTAATGAGCGCGATGTGCCAGCTGACTTTTAGGGTAATCCACGTGAGTATGACTCCTGTCACAAGACTGCCACACCGTGAGTAATGAGCGCGATGTGCCAGCTGACTTTTAGGGTAATCCACGTGAGTATGACTCCTGTCACACGACTGCCACACCGTGAGTAATGAGCGCGATGTGCCAGCTGACTTTTAGGGTAATCCACGTGAGTATGACTCCTGTCACACGACTGCCACACCGTGAGTAATGAGCGCGATGTGCCAGCTGACTTTTAGGGTAATCCACGTGAGTATGACTCCTGTCACACGACTGCCACACCGTGAGTAATGAGCGCGATGTGCCAGCTGACTTTTAGGGTAATCCACGTGAGTATGACTCCTGTCACACGACTGCCACACCGTGAGTAATGAGCGCGATGTGCCAGCTGACTTTTAGGGTAATCCACGTGAGTATGACTCCTGTCACACGACTGCCACACCGTGAGTAATGAGCGCGATGTGCCAGCTGACTTTTAGGGTAATCCACGTGAGTATGACTCCTGTCACAAGACTGCCACACCGTGAGTAATGAGCGCGATGTGCCAGCTGACTTTTAGGGTAATCCACGTGAGTATGACTCCTGTCACACGACTGCCACACCGTGAGTAATGAGCGCGATGTGCCAGCTGACTTTTAGGGTAATCCACGTGAGTATGACTCCTGTCACACGACTGCCACACCGTGAGTAATGAGCGCGATGTGCCAGCTGACTTTTAGGGTAATCCACGTGAGTATGACTCCTGTCACACGACTGCCACACCGTGAGTAATGAGCGGAAATTCAAACAGTCGAAAAACGATTAGATAACGGGTCTGACGTAAGGAAGAGGCTCATTTGTTGCGTCATTGCGATTACTGTGTATATGACGTCATCCACGTCTATAAAGAATAATGTGTGTGTGTGTGTGTGTGTGTGTGTGTGTGTGTGTGTGTGTGTGTGTGTGTGTGTGTGTGTGTGTGTGTGTGTGTGTGTGTGTATGCGTGTGGATCATATAAGTTTGTCCAGAATGCTGAATTGAGGCGGGTATTATTATTATCACAGAATAGATAAAGCGCTTTATCTATTCTGTGTTATTATATTCATTTAATGGTAACAAAAACTGATACTTATAAAACCGCTATCAGATACAAAAAGCAGTTGATCAAATAGAATATAATAGGCCTAAGAATGCCTTAAATTTAACCTTGTCCATTGGATTTGTCTTGGGATGAGAGCATAAATTGACAGAAAATACAAAAAAGAATGATTCTATGTTTATATATGCTTTATAAATGTTTTTATACAATACAATATGCTACTATATATATATGACTAGGCCTATTATGTCATCAATGTTAGGTGAGAAGTTAAAGCTAATTATGCGAACCTCTGCCAGAGTTTGTGGTTGAAGGCAGGTGGAGAATGATTATTAAAATGAAGGAATTTTTCATGGGATGGCAACTTACATGATCCAACAATGTGATTGAACTGGTGTTACATGATGGATCAAACGACTTGATAATGATGTTAACGATGGTGATGACGACGACGACGACGACGATGATTTTGACGAATACGTGTAGTGCTTAATAAATATTCACACATTTACTCGCACTGCTATTGGTTGCATTTTAGCGTAGTATTTAGGTCAGCAGCTAGAAAGTCTTTTATTTTATAACTTAGCGTGGTTTTTATCGACTAATAATATTGAAAGGTTTCACTGTTGAAATTACCGGATGGATTTAACTAGGCCTATGTGTTCTTTGAGGTAGATGAGTCGGGAAAGACATTTTTCCGCGATGGTGAGCATAGTATTATCCATCCCGTATGAGTGATAATGCATGTACTCAAAACGATTGGTTTGTCTAATTACCTGACGACTGAACTACAAAACTGGCGAATTTATATATTCATGCGATGCATTTATGAAATCACGGTATCGTATTTTTGGAACAGGGCTTAAAAGCAAATAATAGGCAAAGCAGTGGGTTCTAAATTATTTCGGTTTGTCCTAGAACTGGAAATGCATAGGCTTACAGGTCAAAGTCATATAAGTTGGCTTGACCTCCCGGACTTTGACCTGGCACCGGAACGAAAAAGGCTGCTGCTCTGGCTATTGCGGACTTGATTTGATTTAGCGCCGGTGAATAAGCTGATCTCCCTGTCGTGGCTTTTGTGGGTGCTGAGAAATTCTTGAGGATTTACATTACATTACATATCATGCCTAGAAGTCCATAGCCGCAAATTGTATATTTCATGTCGCAGGTTATCAACACACAGTAAACCAATCAGATGCATCTTTCATTATAGCTACTTTTGGGCCACTGGTAGTGAATCACTGTTCTAACATTATAAGGGTTACAGCAGGACATTATATCAAATGAATTGGAAAATTGTTCTGTTCACTTTCACTATGAGGTTAATGAATTGCATGGATGTTCTGTCGTTCATGATGTAAATTTGTAAATGAACTAATTGCAGATATGGTTAAAGTCATACAGCCAAATGACACAAGCAGAATGGCGTGTGCTGCAGACCTTCAGAAAAGCCGCAGAATAAATGTCTTCCGAAAGATATATCGCTGTCAGCACAAGACGAACAGTCGAGGTCATGAGCAAACAAAGAGAAAATCCAAGAATACTAGTTGCTCTGCTGAGTTAGAGTATTAGACATAACTGATTGCAGGTCAGTCGCTTGTTCATGACTGTGTAACTATTGGTTGCTCATTATTTCAGCTACTGTAAACATTAATAGCGTACATGTGTGATGTACGTGTGAGTCCATTTGCATAGGGGGCCATTGCACAATTACATAACGCTGAATGTTACCTCTTTTTTGCCCACCCCAGCATTACGTATTCCAGTTGTTGCCAGTTTACATTTATGCAGTACAAAAGATGGAAAACATATGTAAGTTTGTTTGATGTAAAACCGGGATTGTTACAAATGTTCTTACAAAGTGCAGAGAACTATATATTACATGTTCTTCTACAAAAGCATAGTTATGAAATTCCTTTTGTTCTTAGTTGATAAATCAAGGTCTTGTGGTTACGGTCTGAGTGTGTACTGAAGACTGGTTTTAAGAGGAAACATTTCCATAGTCTTTTTAAGAGGAAACATTTCCATAGTCTTTTTAAGAGGAAACATTCCCATAGTCTTTTTAAGAGGAAACATTTCCATAGTCGCATGTTTTGCTGGTTATATATCCATTGGCTGACGGATCTTCAGTTACATATACTTCAGTTAAGTTTAAATCAATGGCACAAAGTTTGAACTTTGTTCACTTCGTGTCTGAAATGCCATTCGATGTTAATTTAATATTCATGTGTAACTTAGCTGTTGGTAAAGGCAGTATGTAACGTTTAAATGTAAAATTCTCTTAGTTGTGGTAATTGTAATCGTACATTTATATAGCGCCACCTCAAGAGAACTTCTCAGAGGCGCTTAGAGGTGGCACTTGGCATGGTGTTTACACTCCAGATGTGCATTGCACTTCAGCTGTTATTGATTACGTATACTTGATTAGCACAATGTAATCTGATGTAATCAGCTCTGACTGATACATTAAAACCTATAAATAATATCTGTCATTATTTATCACTTTCAGATATGTCGAGAAGTCTTGAACCCAGAATAAGAATCTTCTAGCTGCTGAAATTCCACGTGCTATAACTATCAAAAACCAACACAATCACTCAACTGAAAATTCCAAAACTATTCGTCATTTGTCTATGTAACTGAAGATACTCGTCAGAAGCTGATGCAGCTTTTTCACCGTGGCCATTCGCCTGCTTCAGCATTGCAATCACTAAAAATGGAAATTATGATCTATAATCCAGATACCTTTCATTTGTTATCTGCTGATTCCAACATCATCAGTTGTCTGGCACCTGTTCCACACAGAGTTTGCAACTTTACATCACAGTATGGCGAGCGATCTGGAGACCAAATGTTTGCTGACTTGAACAATTTATTGCCAGCTACAATTGTGATGGAACTGGAGGATCAGCTATTTTCAACTGGGTTGGAGAGAATTATTTTTAGATGCATTGTTAAGCCAAGTTACAAACTTTGTTCTTTGGAAAAGCAGTTATTGTTACCGACAACGATTTAATGGAACGAGAACCTTTAGCTCGTGTATTCCCTTCTGCGATACTGCTGCTATGTCAAGTTGTCAAGTCCATGTCTTGAAAGCAGTCTGATCCTGGCTGCAAGGCAATGCAAGGCACCAAATTAACAAACAACAAGACAGGACATCTACTTTAAGTTCAAAACAAGACTCTACACTCGCATAACAGATGAACTCTGAAAACGATACACACAGCTCAGATGATCTCGGAAATTGATACACACAGCTCAGATTATCTCGGAAAGTGATACACATAGCTCAGATGATCTCAGAAAGTGATACACACAGCTCAGATGATCTCGGAAAATGATACACACAGCTCAGATGATCTCAGAAAGTGATACACACAGCTCAGATGATCTCGGAAAATGATACACACAGCTCAGATGATCTCAGAAAGTGATACACACAGCTCAGATGATCTCAGAAAGTGATACACACAGCTCAGATGATCTCGGAAAACAATACACACAGCTCAGATGATCTCGGAAATTGATACGCACAGCTCAGATGATCTCACAGGCATGCAAACAAGACGTAAACCTGAGAAAATACTTTGGAAACCTGTATTCAGACAGAGAATCTTGAGCCAATTGCTAGAGGTAATTATTGTTTGTCAGGCAAAAGGAAACTGTCAGTTGGACGACCACCTGGATATATGAGAAGGCCTCTTGCTTTGGAAGATGAGCAAAATGGCACAAACGCACCTGCCCGAAAGAAACAAAAACATCTGTCCATGATTTACAATCATTTTTGTTTCAAGCAATGTTTCTCTAAGTTCAGCAAGACATGCCAAGAACTGACGGAGGTCTTGTTAAGCAGCCCATTCACATCAAGGGTTGACTCTGACTCTATAGGGATAGTGCTATGTTTCTCCATTCATTGTTCCTACAAGTGTTTCTTTATACCCCTCTGAATGCTCCTCTGATGTTAACCTTACGCAGTAGGCATATTATAAATGTTTTCAGATATTTGGTTTATTTACTTCCATGCTGATCTCACTAATATTGCTTTCTCTGGTTGCTTTCATTGATGATCAATTGAACATAGAAGTCTAGTTTAAGAATTTACTGTGTTTGATGCACTGATGACAACACATTGTTGTTCTTAATTTGTTTTTCTGTACACCCTACTCAGTGGTCCTCTGATGTTAATAGCTCTATCCATTTGGACGTTAATAGATATTTTGGTTTATCTATTTGCTTCTAAAGTGGTCTTATTAATGTTACCGATTATCATCCCTTTCATACGTCGATGTTAATAAATGTCTGGTTTTATGTAATTGATGTACTGTTAGTTTAGAAGGTTGGTTTAATCCTGAACTCTTATCTATGTACTTGATCTGATATAAATAGATAAATAAATAGAACTCTATTTGATGCTTTCTGTACTTGATGTACTGATATATAGAACTATTTACTGCTTTCTGTACTTGATGTACTGATGTTAATAGATGGTTAGTTTAATTCTGAACTCTATTTGATGCTCTCTGTACTTGATGTTCTGATTATAAATAGAACTCTATTTGATGCTTTCTGTACTTGATGTACTGATGTTAATAGATGGTTAGTTTAATCCTGAACTCTTATCTCTGTACTTGATCTGATATAAACAGATATAAATAGAACTCTATTTGATGCTCTCAGTACTTGATGAACTGATGTAAATAGATGGTTAGTTTAATTCTGAGCTCTATCTGATGCTCTCTGTACTTATGTAGAACTCTATTTGATGCTCCCTCTACTTGATGTACTGATGTAAAGAGCTGGTTGGTTTGATTCTGAACACTATTTTATGCAGAGGTTGACAGCTGCCTACTACATGTAGTAACATTTATTTACCTTAATTTGTGCATTGATTCTGTCATTCCTGGTATTTTGTGGTTACATACTTCCTTCTCAGAGGTCATCTGCTGTACATAGCAGAGAACGCCTGCTGTGGGTCCCATTATCTGGAATGGCCTCCCACTAGCCTTGCGACTTATGCCTAGGCTAAATTCCACTGCATTTTTTAAGTATCTCAAATCCTACTTTTTTTAACTGTGACTGGGAGTCAATTTCATCTGGATTTAGTCTCCTGTTGATAAATTGTTTAGGCCTACGGTAGCAGCACCTAGTAATAATCAGAATGATCACATTTACTATCTGCCGGTACACGGAAGTGGAACGTTCCAGCAAATCGTATTTTTGCGGTAGGTTTCTTGAAGAGGCGCTATATAAATTCTCGAAATGAATGAATAGCTGTTTGCTTGTTGGTGTTTATAGATGTCTGGTTGCTTGGTTTACTTTATTCGATGCATTGATGATTTGTGATAAACCGCTTAATTGACATAAAATTGAGATTGATAATTAGGCCTATGATATTTTATGCACTGTGGTTGCAACTCGTTATGTTTCTTCTAGAGACCAAGATAGCCATTTCCCCATTTAATGACAATGATTTTATTGATCCTCATGTTAGCCTCTTCACAAATCTGAAATAGACTATGTGTGCCTGTCTGCTTATGTTCACTTCATGCGTTGTACCATGGCTGCCAAAAAATTATTGAGTGATTGAAATTATTATACGCGATGATTCATTAAAAAAAACGTTAGGCTACCCTATGTACAAGTCATCATAACTCATATCGATGACCATCAATTTTTATTTTATTTTTATATTATTTTTTATTTATTTTAAATTTCAGAATAATGACCCATGATGCTCTAGACAATTGTTATATAAATTATTTTGCATTCAAAGTATAATGACGCAACGTGGATGACGATGCTAATGACGTCACGACTATCTCGATAAACAAGCAAGATTCCAACATTCCCGTCAGCCGCTGAAGTTGTGTCATGCAAACTTAGTCAATTCCATCTGGTTTAGTCTCCTGTTGAGAAATTGTTTAGGCCTGCGGTAGCAGCACCCAGTAACAATCAGGATGATCGCATTTACGTATCTGCCATTACACGGAAGTGGGACGTTCCAGCAAATCGTATTTTTGCGGAATCGACCAACTTTCGGAAAATCCCTTATGGTACCGGTATCTGCCGAGTCTGCACTTGATCGTATACGAACATATCCATTTCATCAACCAGGTGTTGAGGTCAATGGACAATATCACAGAGATGCTCTATTAATACAAGGTCTTTTGCCAGACATTCGTAACTTTTCCTGGATCAGACTACCCTTAACTAAGAAATTACATTTACATAAACAGCACAAGCCATGGCTCCAAGAACGCTTCGACGATCGACTAGGCCTATCTTCAAACTGATGCCTGTGCGTCCCACGAGCCCCATAGGCCTAGGCTGCAAACTTTGGTGTGACCATTTTAGGCTACTTAGGCAGGTGACATGGGCGCCCACACGTAGGGGCAAGAGGGTCACTCGTCCACCCCTGAAAATTTGACACATACGAGGATACAATTATCATATAAGTATATACATTAATTACATAATTGAGAATGATTTAATTACTTTCGGGAAATTAATAGGCCTACGTATACTATAGTATCTTTGATTTTGAGTTTTTTCGTTACTGCTCCAACACTCATTGAAAAGTTTAGTCAATGGCAAAAATTTGAGGGGACCGTCCCAGCCTGGTCGGAAGTTGGAGGGAATGCGTCCCACGAGCCCCATAGGCCTACGCTACAATCGTCGAGATAAACACGTGGGCCAAGGTACATCATGCGAACGCCGATCGATAAGTCAGATAACACTAGGCCTATAGTAGTAGGCCTATAGTTGTTCAATATTATAATGGTTAAGCCGATTAGTCGAGTCGACTGTGGAACTTGAGACATGCGCTGATCTTCTTGGTCGATCTATCGATTGGATTTTAGGCCTACCAATTAGTTTTTTTAATTGCTCGTCCGATTCCAGTGTTTATAAGGAGTGGTGTTGACATGTGGCAATTCAATGTGACGGTTCGACTTTTTGTTCTGCTGTTAGCAATCGGTGTGTATGGCGATGGAACGCCTGCGAATATTGACGAGATCTTTCTGGGACGGTGCTACGAATATCAGCAAGTCATGCGACCAGATTTATTCGTCAATGGGTGGGTACTGCCGGTGTCACGAAATAGAGTATACCCCGTATTAATTGTGTCCCCCCAAATTTCAAAAAGTCGAAAAAACCGCTTCCGCGTGTATTTTTGGCAAATTGATTTTCATCTGCTTTGTTTTGAACAATGACACTAACAGGTATGTTTATTCCTACTAGATAATTTGTTTTGCCTTGTTTTTAACGCACTTAAAACATTTAAAACACTTAAGAACACTGGGAGTCACTAAATAAATTCGAGTTGCCCTTATCTGAGCATTGCTTAGGACACTTAAAATAATTAGAGCCACTTTGAATTTTGATTACAGCATAAATTTTTTTATTATGCGCATTTTTCAAAAAAGGGGACAGAATGGTCTATCCCTCCGGATAGTATAGACCGGTTAATTCCATCCGGGGGGATAGATTAATTCATCCCCCCGGATAGCTTTCAGGGGGGATACTCCGTTTCGTGTCACCGGTGTCACGAAATAGAGTGTCCCCCGTATTAATTGTGTCCCCCCAAATTACAAAAAGTCGAAAAAACCGCTTCCGCGTGTATTTTTTTGCAAATTGATTTTCGTCTGCTTTGTTTTGAACAATGACACTAACAGGTATGTTTATTCCTACTAGATAATTTGTTTTGCCCTGTTTTTAGAGCACTTAAAACATTTAAAACACTTTAGAACACTGGGAGTCACTAAATAAATTCGAGTTTATCTGAACATTGCTTAGGACACTTAAAACAATTAGAGTCACTTAAAATTTTGATTGCAGCATAACTTTTTTAATTATGCGCATTTTTCAAAAAGGGGATAGAATGGTTTATACCCCCCGGATAGTATAGACCGGTTAATTCCATCCGGGGGGATAGATTAATTCATCCCCCCGGATAGCTTTCAGGGGGGATACTCCGTTTCGTGTCACCGGAAGAAATATATATTTAGCATCAACTGAAGCTCCTATCGTAATCGTGATTTTCAAATGTTTAAAGCTCTGCTCGAAAGCCAAGCGCGGGCATCATATATTATCGAGCGCTGCGTTAATTGAGTCAGAGGTGTTGTCCGTAAAAGTAGTCCTTGTGGCTCGGGTCGAGTTACCATAGAATTGAAGTAAATAAACCTACTATTCACTTTTAAAAGCCAGAACTGAGGTGAATTTACGTTCTACTACTCAGTCGACCAGCGCTAACTGCCGAATGGAAGGTTGAGTGGACCATTTGGTATAGGGTGTACCGCAGTGGCGTAGACAAAGCGGGTTTAGGGTTAAACCTCCCATTGGCTGAGGAAAAAGTTTCTAAAAGGGTTATTTATCCACTTAAAATAAGTAAAAACATAACAATTGCTTGTAGTAGCAATTGTTTTTCTTTATTTATTCCCTTTGTTACTTCATTCCCCTTATATTTACTGTAATACTGCTGGGTTGGTGTCAGGAAGGGCATCCGACCCATCCCCATCATAAATTCCTGGCTACGCCACTGGTAGGGTATACCCGGTATCCCGATCCCGCATCCATGCGCTCTTCGTGATAGGATGTTTACCATTACCCTCCCCCTCCTCACAGTGCATGAAGAATTCTTAGCTAATCTTTGGCTATTGATGTTTGTCTGTTCAAAATCTTTTAGCTCCATAGACTGCAATGAATTGCTGCGTCTCTTCAACGAAGCCTACAGATACAAGGATCCGTGCAACGTGACAGTCGAGAGCTTTGAACCTTTCGTACAGGCAGCCAAACACCACATCTACACTCAGGACAGGGTATAATACAGATCTATAAGTCTAATGTCTACCATCATCGTCGTCGTCATCATCATGATTGTCGTAGTATCAGTATCATCATCATCATCATCATCATCATCATCATCATCATCACCATCATCATCATCCATCATCATCATCATCATCATCATCATCATCATCATCATCATACTTTCATACTTTACCACATGCTGTCTCGGCATTGCCTTGGCTTAGCCTATAGGCTATAGGCCTACCAGTGGCGTAGGCAAGGGGGTTTCGGGGTTAAACCCCCCCATTGGCTCCGGAAAAGGTTTTTAAGGCTATTTATCCATTTAAATAAGAAGAAAAAAAACAAAAACAGGGTATCCGGCCATACCCCCCCATCATAAATTCCTGGCTACGCCACTGCATGATGCCTACCATCCCGTGAATTTCGCAAATGTTGAGTTTCTTTCACGATCGCTGCCCCAATCACCCACCATCACATTCCTCAGGGTCCTCCATCGATCAACTTCGGGCATTCCACTAAAGACTAAAAAGTCTCTTATATCTTTTCAAGAGAATATTTTATGTTTGATCTGAACGCAGACTCTGTACTGGAGTGGTGACGTCACACCGCTGGTCTTCGAATACTCGGCAGACGGCAGAAGACTCACCACGATCAGAGACACTCTGGCCGGTCAGATTAATTCATTCTAATTCTAATTATCTAAACCAATCTAACGTATTCTAGTCCAGGGTGAGAATTGCCGAGGGGTGGGGTGGTTGTGGTGGTGGAGTAGCGGTAGAGGTAGCGGTAGCGGTAGCGGCAGTAGCAGTAGCAGTAGCAGTAGTACGTAGCAGCCCATTGCACCAGATAATTGTTTGCAAAATGTGCTTTCTATATCTAAAGGTTACATCCTGAAAAATCTGGAGAAGTGGTGTGGACAACTCGAGGATCCTGGAATCAACACCGTTTCATGTCCCGAAGAAACCGAATGTCTCCTCCAGGCTCAGAGCTCCTGCTGGAAAACCCTATCCCGAAGCGTATGAACCTATATTGTTACTCTCGCTTTGGAAAGGTTGTCTGGCAGAACAGCAGCAGCAGTAGTCGTAGAAGGAGTAGTAACTGGCGACAGACGTGAGATTTTCTTTCTTTTTCAACGTCTGTCCATTTGCATTCAACGCCACAACCTGGTCGCTTTCAAAGGTACTTTGCCTCATACCCTGAAGACGAGGCCTGACCCACATACATTCTTGAAATAATTATAGTTCCTAAGTCTTTGGGGGAATGAAGTACCTCAGGGCAAAAAAGTAGTAACAATAGTAGCAGTAATATTGGCAGTAATAGTAGTATGGTAGAAGTACTGGTAGAAGTGGTACAATCAACAAGCAGCAGTAGTGATGGTGGCATTTCTGGTTGTGAGAGTACTGGTAGCACTCAGCTTACGGTAGACATACATACATCATGTATACATCATACATACATAAATACATGCATGCATATATGTAGGCTATGCACGTAGGGCCTACATACATTTGTAATATAGCTCGCTGGTTATCGGCTAGTTCGATTTATAGTTGAACCAGAAGTAGGGAAACTAGGTGATGACGTTTCAGTATGTAGATGAACGAAGTTCAGCAATGCGTTTCAATAGTTTTATTCTTGATACCACACGATCGACTGCGACAACAATGATGATACAGACTGAACGAC